>JARHVA010004077.1:1152500-1160000 GCA_037957365.1 Torreya grandis | reverse complement strand
TTACCTCAGTTCACCTCCTTTGGTTTTGATTTCACATCTACGAGTGTGTTAAATGATTATCACTTGTATTAGTAAGTGAGGTATTGGTTTTGACAAACATCCAAAAATGTAATCTGATATATATTTCAAAAAGAACATTTGGTGTTGTTTCAATTAAAATAGTACCAAGTGTTGATTTTATTAGAACATGCTTTGATATCATGTCAATATGAATCATAATTTGTCATAATGGGTCATAATTAAGAACCAGTGACATTTGAACACACTTGACTCTTGATACATGAAAACATAAAATATTATAGTAAATAGGGAACAAAATATGAGTAGAATAATAAATTGTTAATATAAATGATGAAAATAGATTTGAGGAGAGTTACATAAATAGCTAGAGGAAAGGCTTCCACCTACATTTGGAAATGTGAAGATAGAATAGTTTATAAATGGATAGTGATCATTATGTTTAGGATATCAACAATGGTTTGTAAATCTCAAGTGCATCCACACCAACCAAATTTAATACAAATTGGACATGTGTATTTTAAACATAATGACTTAATTATTACACCTAATAAAGTTAGATACATGTGTAGGAAAAACCATAAAATGGAATAAAAAACATACAAGGTTTGTTCTTTATAGACTTACTGGGCTTTCCTTAATCTATTCTATAACTTTTATGATTTTATTTGAAGATATTTTAGCTTAGTGTGGTTGGATATGGTTCTTTTTGTACCTTTTCATCTATAACTCTAGTTTAATGTTCATTATATATTTTTGGTACCATGTTCTATTTTAGGTTTGAGGGATCATGTTGAAACCATTAGAGGATGAAATTAGTTGACTATTATTTATTTCCTTTATTCCATTTGTTGCACAAGTTCATTTCTCTATTGAAACTTGAGTTTCTTGAAGTAATTATCCTTTGGTGTGATAGATCTTCATTTATTTTGTTTTAGTTGTTTTTTCATTATGTGGGCTTTCATGCCCTATTTTTGAAAGTGTTCACTGCTATAGATTTTTTTCTTTATTTTATCTATTTGAGGGACTTATTAACACCCTCAATTTTAATGTTAATAAAAATAATTCATTATTTATCATAATCACATCCAATCCTAAAAAAATTACAACATGTCCTATTAGTTAATAAATCCAAATTAATTAACTAATCCTTAATAAAAAATTCCATAGTGTTTGAATATTTATATCTTCTAAAAATCGAAAAAATCCAAATATCCTCATATCACACTCAAATCTCATTAAATTTTTCACACTCCCCCAAAAAAATAATTTTAAATATATTTATCCACATCCCCATGTAATCAACCCTTCTTTTCAAGCAAATCACTTCTATATCTCATTAACGAAAAATCCTAAACACATCCCAACCCTGCATATTTAATTTTCAATCTCCCTTATTTAGTGAGAATGAGAACTCATTTTCCACCATTTATTTTTAATCAAAATCAATGGATCATAACCATCATGAAATCCTATAAATTAAGAGTTTCCACACTTATTTCAACAAAGTTTAATTTTCCTAATATAAGTATACCAAAATTAGTGAGGCAGATTTCAATTGAAAATGAAGTATTTCTCAAGTCTTCACATAAATGTTAAACTATTTTCTTCACTCATCATCAAATAATATACTTTATAATGAATTACGTTGTCATATTTCCCACATGTATTCTACAATAATTTTTCCAAATACATCTAAGAGCATTACAATTTTTGATAAGGAGGTTATAATGAATTTAAAATGGTTTATGTTTACTTATTTATTTGATTTATTCTTCATCTTCCTCAATCTTAGGATGAATGCCTAGCTTAGTGGTAGGATTTTAAATTGATTTGATTTTTTTACTAACCCAAAACAAACCTTTGTAATCATGTGTTACAAATCACACACCTGGTGGGACTAAGTACCCCATAATTACTTTTGAATCCATCCTAACTTGTTTTCTAAATATATTGGAGTTGTTTTGAGCTGCTATTTGCTAAAATACGCAAGTGTTTATGTTTATTTTCATGTAATACCTTTATTTTTATTATATTATAAATACACAAGTTGCATTCACTTTAGGGTGCAACCTGGATTGCTATGTCATGGATTGACTTCTAAAGGCCCATTCTTGATCATACATGCTTTATTTTGGGTCCCATTTTTTAAAACTACATTTTTTTAATGAGATATCTAAATTTTGGTTGATTTGAATACATTTCTTGTGTGTTGTTCATGAATAAGAATTTTTGACATATATCACTTATTGATGATGTTCTAAATAAAAATTTTAATGTTTTTTGTAAGTTTGCCATCAATATCAAAAATCAAACTACTAACCTATTTGTCACATATTTTAACTTAATGAAAATGTGATTATTCAAAACACATCTCACCACACTTATTTTGGTGTATTCAAAAATTAAAAACACCTAATTTTGATGATTCAAATGAACTTATTTGTGTTTTTTTTTTTTTTGTGTCTTTTCTTGAAATAGCATGCCTAATTTTTGGATCCTATGTGATAAAAAAACAATTGAGTTATATTTTAACCCTTCCTAAAGATACGCTACATATTCTCTCCTTTTTCCCCTAATTGGACCCTAAGAATCATGAATAACTTGTCATCCCTATTTCTATTTGGTCATGTGAGACTTTCATCATCAACTATGAGTCCTATATTAAAATTATCCAAATAATTTTGTGTTTTAATCACAACCATGAAAGTAAAGATCATAATTTTGACACCCAACTATCAAATAACACTGTCGAGGAATGATTTCCAATGACACTCCACTATATTATTATATTTGGAGTGGTTACAAAGGGACTAGACCCTTTTATGAATCCTATTATCACCTTCTTCTATATACTTGGGCCCCATAGTACTGCAAGGTATATAGGGGACACACTAGTTGATTTTATTTTATCCTAACTTTAAGACCTTCGATAACAAATGATACCAATTGTAGGGAAAACAAAATTATTGAAGATTATCCATCACATATAGATGCTTAGTGATGGTTGAGAGACCAAAATTTTTATTTATTTATGTTAATAAATTGATGGGAACTAGTCACATTGCACAACCATTTATCACTAAGCATAGGGCATGTACTTTTGTGATTGCTTATTTTTTCTTAGTACTCGTATTGTGTGTTATCTTATATACCATAAATAATACTAATGTTCCTAAGTCCAAACTTGTAAAATCCAATTATAAAATTACATGTTAATTTGTTACTCTTTCAAAATCAAGAGTCATTCTACCCAATATTAGTACTACATTATCTTCATTATACCTTTACTTTATCTAATTTAAAACACAAACGAAACCTAATCAAGTTGGCTAACTAATATATAATTCAAAATAAATTCAAGTTGAGTCAAACCTTTTGAATTAAAATAAATTAAAACTCTTTTATAGTCAACTCTTGAAGTCAAATTTTTTTTCTAAAATTTAATTTAAGTCAAACTTTTCAAGGTAAAGTTTGAAAGTCAAACAAAGTTAATGTCAAATCAGGGCAATTTTGACCAAGTAAGACATCCACTTTCTAAATCAATTCAAATTTGACCAAGTCAGATCCAATTCCAAATTCAAACATTTAAATAAATTTAAATCATGTCTATTTTGACTAAGTCACGTCAATTACAAATTCAAATCATATCCTTGCCTTTCCATTTAATGTCTCACACTTGTTAGTTGGGAATAATGAAATCACAACATCCATACTTTCTTCCATTCAAACAAAAATTCAAAATCCAATCTAGGCTTAATCAGATCAAATAGTATAATCAAACATCGCATCAAATATCAATGCCTCTTACATCAAATCCTATTTAGACCCATGGCATCTCACAATGCCAATCTTGATCTAGCATCACCATTCCAAACATCAATAAATTATTAACCAAATCCTACATAATATCCAAAATGTATCCCACATAGAATAAGTATTAGACCCTTCATTCACTAGTAGAAAATATAATTCCCTTAAGTTATAAACATCAAATAATCCACTAGCTAACACCTATCTAGCCTTAGAGCCACACAAAAATCCATTAATCCACACATGTCTTGTCCTTGTCCTTTTAAATATCATCATTTACCAAAGATCTAAATACATATAGATATTATAATCGTCTATTATGGATATAACACACTCCCTTTCCCAATAAGAACAAACTTTACTTCCAAGGGTCAATATAATCACTCTATCCTAAACCAATCCATATTTGAGGAATCCAATTTTTTTTAATCACCGATATTTGACAAATCCAAAACTATTTTGGCCCACTTATCTTCGAAAAAGGACCCATATTTGATGAGTCCATCTTCTATGAACCATAATTTGGCCAGTTACCCATCCTTGGTCAGCCTATTTTTGACCAGCCACCTATATTTGATGAACTAATAGTATTTGATGAGTCCATCTTAGGTGAACTATAATTTGTACTATCAATCATATCACATCACATATTCAATTTTCAACTATACAAATCCATATTCCTCTTGTGGAAATGATACTTAAAAAAAAACATCAAAGTGTCTTCTATTTAGACAAGACCAATATTAACAACCAATCAACATCAAGATCTGATTAGTTTATAAAAACATATTATATTAGCTTTGTCCTTCTCATAAATAAGGACCTCAATGATAATAATTATTCAATGTTATGCGTGGACACCCTGACTGCCTGTTTTCAAAACAACAAATAACCTATAACAACAAAAATACTTCAAATCATGAGATATAATAGCCAAGGATTTGGCCTTCATGGACAAAGAATCATCGAACCAATATATACCTAAGTACAAGATGGTTCTCATGACACATGATACAAGCCATTGGTTCATAAACATAAATATGTTAGTGATACCTTCATGGTTAATAAAGAAGCTTCATATAACAATAATATGGGACTCATTTATATTCCTTATAAGGATCATGTTTCCACCCATCTTCTTATCAATTCCATCCATCCTTTCCACCATATTAAAATTCAATCTCGCACACATATCAATTGGGACCAACAAAATAACATCATTGGCATTATTTTATAGAAATAAAATGATGGTATAATTCATGATTTGCATCTAGCCAGAAGATCATAAAGTTGCATCAACATCCCTTAATGAAAACTTGTCTGAGGCACTACAAGACAATCAAAGTCAAAAATTAGAATTCCCTATTAAAACCTTGTTTGAATAAATATGGTGTAAACCAAAAAATCAAAATCCAAAAACTAAATCCCCTATTGATCCTTATTTGAGGCATTATGTGGAAATCAAATTCAAAATCCTATAAATATAGAATAAAATTCCCCTAGTGAAAAATTGTTTAAGTCACTATAGGAAAATCAAAATCAATATCTAAAAAGTCAAAATCTAAACATCTTAGTGAAAAATTCTTTGAGGCACTATCAAACCAAAATCAAAATAAAATCACGTAGATACTCTTAGTGTCATAGAATGTGATATTGTTAGGCCCAATCCCCCTTCACATAATGATCCCCACATCCCTTCAGTCCTTCAAGAAATCAATAAACATCCTCCATCCAATACAAATTTTGTTTTACCCTCATCAAAAACACCCTTTTTTATAGGGTTGATCAATTTGGATGAATCAAATCTATAAATCAATGAATTTCATGATGACATCTTTGAAATGCATACTTGAAATATCAAACGGTTAGCATTATGCATCTCATAATCCTCCATTGAAATGAGATACAAATAAATGAAAATAAATAAATTAAAGAGAGATAAATAATTCATCTAATGGTGAAAACCATGTTTATGGTGGGGAAAGTACCATGATGAAAATTAGGTTTCTAGTGGCATGTGTAAATAATCATTTGTTTGCATGAAAGCTAACACTTGTAGGTAGCCCCATCTACATCCTTATCAATTCCTTTTAAACCATTTTTTCCATCCAACCCTATCCAAGTCTTTATTAATAAACATATTATCAAAATCTATAACCATCCTATCATGCCCATGTTTTACACCATTTTGACTTTAATAAATAAGTGAAATATGTTGTAAGCCCTATTTTGGGAAACATCTTGGCATATCATCTGAATGACACTTTTACTGGGCATTTGGTTCCAACATGACATGGATTTTGGATATCCCTAATACGTTCTTAGTCATAATCCCCCTCATCATTCATTATCATATAACAATATCCTAAATCTTGTCCATCTATTAAATCTCACATACTAGCACTAAAACAAGTTTTCCCTTTGTTATTGACCCCATTGTATATACTTATTCCATAAAATTCTAAAAAAATAAAAAATTCCAAAAATCATTAAAAAAAACATCAAATAATCTAAAAATCCCAAGAAATTAGAAACTAAAAATATCCAAAAGAGATAAATCCTTAAAACCCAAAAATATTTTTCTTGTCATAAATTTGATCAAAATACTTAATCAAATCATTTCAATGACCATTGGGATATGTCCTTCCCAAATCCACCCTACTTGGGGAAAATCAAATCATTCTATATTTTTGGGATATTTCATTCCCACATCCCTCTATTTGGGGAAAATTAATCAAATCTAATGTTTCACACTTTCAAGATATTTTATTCTAAAATATGACTTTGGTGTGTAAAACGAACGCATGAAACTTATTTTATGGATATTTTATTCACAATCCAATCCCATTACATGTATCCTTCCTTGGGGACACCATTTATCTATCAGTATCATCTTGCTTTCATGTGTGTATTTTTACTTGATTAATGACAAGATGTTTTTTGTTGTTTTTCTTTCAAGTTTGTATGTATATTTATTATTTTCTTGTTTATTTTACTTTCATATTGTGCCTTGACTCAATCCATATGCATCAATAGGTTTAACATGGTTTCTCCATATCATGGTGATTTCACACACTTATACTTAGGTCCATCCATCAACATACAACATCAATATCATCATGAATTTTCCACATCATCATGTGTTTTCTTCATTTTCCTATTACATCTGAGGTCAGTCTTTACACACACTGTGTCCAAGTCATCATAATATTTTATATCATGGTGGACATTGTCATGTGTGACATCAAAAATTATGTTAAAAAATATATGTGAATATGTGATAATGTAGTGGTTTATCCCATTTCAAAATCATATTTCCAATTAAACTCATCCAATCCATCTTTGAAATTAATGAACATCATATCAACATATATTTCTCATCATTTCCCATCGTATTCCTCCCTTCTTGGGAGAACTATAGTGGTTTGAGATTCATTAAGATTATGTAGGCAACACTCAATCACATGGAGTTTTTGAGATAATCTCATCTATTATTGTTATAATTAATATTCTTATTCTTATTTACATTATCCATCATCACATCATTATTACATTACTTGGGGTATACTTGTGTTCCCAAATTTTTTATGGTTTTTCATTATTTGAAAAGTCATTATACCATAATCATGTACTTTTACATCAGCCTATCATCCTTAATATGTGCAATAG
>JARHVA010004077.1:1090000-1147500 GCA_037957365.1 Torreya grandis | reverse complement strand
ACTATGGTAAAGTGGATTTTTGTAAAATAAATGAGTGCAAATTAGTTATTTCACCTCATTATAAATCCATGACCACTAACCACGTCTTAACTTTTGTGCATGAAAGGTTAACCAATAATACTCTTATATTTTAGTTTGAAGTGATTTTTTCTCATAAACCATGCAAGTGATGAAAAATTTCAAGGTGAGTTGGGTAGTGATGGTGAAGGGAAATGACACGGTAGTTTAGATGATATCCTACACTAAATTTCCCATATCATACCAAACTAGGATTCAAGGAGACTTGTGTTTTTACATGACTTGCACCCATTGGTAAGTATTTCATAGCTTTAAATGTGGTGGCATATTTTATTAGTTGTTTTTTATTGTCCAAGATGGATGAGGATGTCATGAGGACTTATTTAGTTAAGGTAGGGCTCAAAATATGATCTACATCTCAAATCAACACTACATTACCACCAATATGAGACAAGATATTGAAGTTCATGAGTTTATGTATGTATATAATAATTATAAATATCACATTTTATAATAGTATATAGTATATCTTATATATAATTATGTTACATATTATTTATAATATATATAATAAAATATAAATACATATAATATATTATATATATAATTATATTTAATAATATTATATTTATATTATATTATTATATTATTAGTAGTATATTTACATTATTAGTATATATATATTAAGGTTTCCTACCCCTACTATAAATCATGTTAGCATTTAACAAAAAAATTTAAATAAATAACCATTTAAAAAATCATCACAGGTAGGGTCAGTCATCAAATATAGGCTAGATTTATGATTCCAAATTTTATGATTTGGAATCAGGGCTAGATTTAATGGTCATCCATGCATATCATTAATTTTTTTTATTTATAGTTATATATTCAGTATTTATATTTAAATTTTAATATAATTCATAGTATAATAAATTAACATTAGATAAAAATATATATTTATTGCAATCCTTAATAGTTTTTCATGGCCAATCGAAAAATTTACATGTCATATAATATGATATCCTACAAAAATTGATTATATTTTGTAGATAGAACAAATAAATACGTCCATATCACTATAAAATTTAGGCCTTGTTTGTAATTAACCGAGTTTAAAATTGGATAATGGAATTTTTTTTCTTATTGTCACATAAATTAAACTAATAGTTTCCCCAAATGTGCATGTTATGTTGGAAAAAGGGATATAATTTTATGTTTTGGTAAATTATATTTTTTTTAAATGAAGTAATGAAAATTTATAGTCATAGTTAAATTGAAACCCATGGATGTTAACCCTATATCACCTTTTGTGCATAAATCATTTAGAAATAATAATTTGAAATTTATAATGGACATCATGGTATAAAATGAGGTTGTATGTTACTTCATAAAAAAATGAGTTATGAGTGATTTCATACAATAATGAGTTGTGTGGGGAGGAGAAGTTTCATTTCACAATGAGCTTGAGTAATGGAGAAGTGGTGGGAAAGGACAAGGACATATAGAGAATGAAAGTGGTGAAATATTTAAATGTGAGTTGCTTGGAGATGGTGAATGGCAATGATATAGTATTTAAGGTGATGTAATTGAATAAGCTTAGGGGAAGACACATGCAAAGCTCAATGACATATCAAATTGGTCAATGTAGTTTATAGCTTCCACCAAGCTATTTCAATTTCCCATTACATGTTTGAAACATGTGTCATTTCAATTAAAACAAGTCTCAGATATTCAATGACTCTTCTAATAATCTAGATAATGCCCCACATGTCAATTTGGATGAGTATAAAACACATTAGATGAAAATTATGAATCCTTTGACTATTTAAAACCTAATTAGCTGACTCTAAAATTAATTATTAAAATTTAGAAAAGGTTTACTTAATGAAAGATGTCTTTGATATAATCTAATCAACATTATGTAGGATTTCATATGAAAATATATATGGATATATATATTTCCAAGATTTTTTAATTAACATCCTTAATAACCCTAAAATTAGCCATTTTATTTATAATAATAGTGCTTAATTATCTTTATTTAGTGAATACAAGAAAGGTAAAATTACTGATAAGACCTCAAGCATTGCCAATTTTGGGTATTCTATTGGATGTAGATTTGAATCCCCACTATTATTTATATACTCTTTGAAATCTTATGATGGTCTAATTTATCCCAAATTAATAATCACACTTATGTTTATATATTTAGAGGTTACCACTACCATATTAAAGAGTATAAGTCATAGATCATTTTTGTTAAAATTTAAACTAGGATCATTGCTAAAATCCTTTTGATAGTGGCCTTTTCCACACTTTAAACAAGTTATGTGACCAAAATCCTTGCCTATGCTACCTATTCATCCATTCCATGAGGTTGTTTTACCTTAATTTTATCCTCTATATTGATTGAATACACTAACCTCATTATAAATTACCTATTAGTTTTGGGCATTCCCTCCACCTTAAATTTGGTAAACATTCACATTGGTTTTAGTTAAACTTATCACCTTGAGGTTTATTATAACCTCACTAATTTTGATTACCACATTGATATTATGGTTTTTATATGATTATAACTTGGTATATCCCCATATCCTTTGTTTCCTTAATCTAATCTATCACTATGAAATTATGTATTTTTTGTATGTTCATATTATAGATATTATAGTAACAAGTCACATTGATTTTGTTAGCACAATCCATTAAAAAACATTTTCACATTTCATAATTACCCTTAGAAACTTAGGATGAAAATGTCACAATTTAAACTTATTATTTGTTAAATTATCCTTGGTGTGTCCCTCCACTTCACACATGGGACACTATGATGGTTTTGACATCTCCCATGCAAAACACGTTGAAATATTCTAAAATTGAGTCACCACCTTTAAAATTTAGTATTCAATAAATATGCTTATTCTTATATTTAAGTATCCAATAACTTAAATTTTGAATACGTAATCTAATTATTCATGCAGAAAAAAAATCATAATTTCCATTTATCTTCTGAATGCAAGTAATAATTTATCAACAAATTATTGCACATGTTGAAATAAGTGCATGTCATTAGATAATTTTGACAATAATGTCTTAAAATATGCATTATATGCACACATAATTTTAATTACATCCTTATTTTTCTCATTAAGGGTATATATTATCTCTTTCTCAAACTAGGATATATGGAAGTATTTTAAAAATGAATTATTCAATTTGTTAAATTTGACCATCATCTGATCTGGGTTGTAGTTTTAGTATTAGATATGCACATAATCTAAAAATGTCATCACAAATTGGCTAGTCTTTTTATAATTTAATTTGATTCTATTAATGACCTGTGATTTTACATTAATTAATTTATTATGTGGCATCCTTGATCTCATATATTTGGAATTATGTGTGCATGAGATTAATTAAAAGTTAATTAACTTAATTAATCAAGATTAATAGCTAATTTATTATGGGGTAATGTTGGTATGACTAAATGAAATTTTTTATTAATAGGACGGGGGTCATGTGTTTATTAGGGTGATGTTAATATGGATTTTTAAATGATGAATTAGTATGCAAACTAAACTAAGGTAACATGATTAGGGTATTAAAAGCATCAAAAGTGTCAAAAGTGTCATGTATAAATTATAATGTCTACATTTTCCCCTCTTTTAATGGGAATTTTGACTATACGAATCAATGTATTTTCAATTAATTTAAAAGAATAAAAATGGGCTCAAGAGGATTCCCATAGTGGCTTGATGAATAGGGATATTCCACTATGAGAGGGCATGTAGGGATAAAAGAAATGAATGGGATTTTGAAATAAGAAGAAGAGTTATCATGGATGAAATGAAGGGGTTAGGGAGTAAATTTGATGTGGGGATGAATAAATAGGAGGTAGGGGTGAAACTAGGTAATTTTCACTCTTTCTACCCACGAGATCTGAGATCTAAGCCTACATAAGACCTTGAGAAAACATGGATTGCATTCCTATAGATGAGCACCATGGAAATCATGTGAGGGATCACTAGTGACCCAGATGGAGATTGTAGACTGATACATGATTTTTTGGTGTTTGATTTTGAAAATTTTAGGTGTAATAAACAATGTAAACATGTAATAAACACAAATGGTGCAAGGAATATTTTCCTTATGGAATTTTCATAAGTGTAAACAATGTTTATGTTCACATAAATGATGTTCAAATATTTTTGTATCATTTAAATTCTAATTGTGTTTATGCATTCATCACTCCATTTTTTATAAATTCTCATTGTTTACATGTCGATGAATGGTGTTTGTGTACACAAAAATTATATGCTTCTATTAGCAGACTTTTTACATTTATTTGGAGTTGGGAGTAAGTGTGCATAATTTTGGTGATTGTAGGAGAGAATAATAGTAATTATTACATGCGATAGATATTTATAGGTGTTGGAATTATTGTGAGATTTCACTACAAAGGAGTAAACATTACTAGAGATTATGGGGTTATACTATGTGGAACTAAGTTGATAGCTCTCTAATGATAGCATTAGTATAGAGGTGTCATTCAAATATGATTACATTTCATATACCTACTAGGGATATGATGATCACATTAGAGGATGTATTGATAATTTACACACCCCTATATGGGGTGTTATGGTTTACTAGATATATATGATATGACAGGTGTCACTAAGAATATTTATAAACTAAGATGATATTACATTATAGGGATTAGGGGTAAATTTATATATATTCTTGGAAATAGGATTTATATACCAATTAGCCCTTGTACTTAGGGTTATTTTAAGTGACATATCTCTTTCTAAAAAGACTAAGAGATATTTTATGGTGAGACTATTAGATGTGGTGATAGATATGTTAGAGGATGCCATAGAGTTTACCTAGGGACCCTACATGTTATCCTAGTGATATAGATATTTATATATAGTGTATTATAATGATGATAAGATTATTGGGGCTTATACATTACTGTATGTATGGACCAAGGAGCACATAGCTATAAGACATCTAGTAGGGAGGCGATGACAAAGAGATCATGAAGATCATTTTTCATATGGATGGCATATTATTTTGGGTAGATAAAAAAACAATCTAGGGGAATTTAGGTAATATAAGAGGTAAAATAATGACATGAGGTATAAATATATTAATTAGAGGCCATATAGGAAGGTAGACCCACTATGGGTGGAAGATTTTATATACTAAAGATATTTGATGGTTTTTTTATGTCATCAGCTACCATGAGTATATTATATAGATATATAATTATAATAGAGGTTGATGGTAGTTTTTTTTAAAATAGGATATTATTTTGAGACCTCTAATTCTTATATGTGTACATAGGGAGTGGTGGGGGCCATTAGTGTATGAAAGACTAGATTCTACCAGTTAGACATCCTTGAATTATTTTTAGTCGGATAGGTGATGGTACATTAAAAAATCAAGGGTGATAGATGACTACATGATTGGTGAGGTTGATTTTCCTAGATCAGTAATTTAAGACTCTATGGGAATACATTCATGATATTTTGAGAGCTCATACTTATAAAATGAAATGATGAAGGATGCAAGTATAGATAGATAGGGTTGATGTAGGTGGAGTTGAAGCTAGTCTAGATAGGGAGTTGGTGTTGTTGGAGGTGGAGATGGTAGAGGAATGTCAATTATAGATATAGAGAGTGATGGGGAGATAGAGGAATTGAAGGATATGGAACAATATTGGAGGTTATTGTGATGGATGCATGAGGTGATAGAGGTAGATCTATTGTTAAAGTATCACTAGAAGTGATAGTTCCATAAGGACATGAAGTTCAGACCTCATAGCTAAGATAGGCAGAGGGTGATGGGTTGATAGAGACTATGTGTGAGAGACTATAGCTTATGAGATTGAGATGACAAGGTTTAGAAGGGATAATGAGAGGAGAGAATCCTCTCAATAGACATAGTTATCTATAGAAGATGCAAATATCACTTGAATATAAGTAGATATAGATCAAATGAGAGAAATGCTAGAGAGGAGTGATTTTAGCTTGTAGGTTGTGTTAGTGGTGAGAGATTCCAAGATTATAATTTTCATAGATGAATTAAATAATGGGGGAATATAAATTGGATACACACACACACACACACAGATATATATATATATATATATATATATATATATATATATATATATATATATATATATGGGGGAATATAAATTGGATACACACACACACACACACACACAAACACACACACACACACACACACACACACACACACACACACACACACACACACACACATTCAGTGAATGAATTAATAAGAAAACCTAGTCAATTCAAAAGCATAACTCATCATGAAAATACATGCATGGTGCCTCAACCATTTTAAAATGAACCTAGTTTAATATCTTACATAAAAAATCCATTAGAATAATATGTGACTCAGCCTCATAAGAATCTATAACTCATATATCAGAAAAACACAATAATTAAATATTAAATAAAATCCCTAACATTTTCCAGAATCTTACCAACTTCAACTATATTAGCATATAGCCACAAATAATAATATCATGACCACACGCACACGCGCACGCACGCACACACACACACACACACACACACACACAGATATATATATATATATATATATATATATATATATATATATATATATATATATATATATATATATATACATATATATATATATACATACATATATATATATATACATATATATATATATATACATATATATATATATACATATATACATATATATATACATATATATATATATATATACATATATATATATACATACATATATATATATATACATATATATATACATATATATATACATATATATATATATATAGATATATATACATACATATATATATATATATATATATATATATATATATATATATATATATATATATAATAGAGCAAGAGGGACATGGCTCAAGTAGTACTTACACATTAGGGTTTACAATTGGTATATGTAGAGTCACTGAGGGTGACAAGGGAGGCACAATATTATATAGTGTTATATGAGTAGGATATTCTAAAAAAGTAAAGTTAAACTTACTATATGGATAGGGTGAGAAAATGGATAAGGGATTACTTTACACAAACATATTTTCCAACTCATTTCATGGGTTTCTTCCTATGATAAGTCCACCAAGGAGTCTAACTACTATGAGTCATGGAAAAAACTAATTTTGTTATGATTGTATACATTATGAGATGGATTTATGGCATAATTTTACATGTACATTTGTATATATATAGTGATAATTTTTTTATGTGTATCTTGTTATTTATCAATGATGTTTTATGTGTATGGATATTGTGATTTGATGTGGTGATTATCTTATCACTTTTACTTTTTAATGTATGATGCACACTTAGTCATGATGATGAATGATAGTTAGAAAATGAATGTTAATTGTGGATGGATATTTAGTATTTATTTAGTTAGTGATTAATTTTAATTGTGGATGGATGCTCATGATAGATAAGAATGGATGTATATTAGTATTGATGAATGTTGGTGATGATACATGATGCATATTTTTATTCCTGCATAGATTTTTAAATGTTTGAGCAATCTGATATTTTATATAGCATGTGATAGGATTCATCACGATATGGGAAACCATAATTACATTATTATAGTGCATAGTAGGACTAACACACACATGATAAATAATAAAACATAAAACACTTAAAGATAAAAACAATAACAAGAACATACAAAGAAACAAATAATCAAACCAATTTTGTTTTTATCTTTTTGATCAAATTAGGAACCCTATGTTTAAGGATAGATTATGATAATGATGGATTTATTTTTCAACAATAAATGATATATGTAAGATTAGGATATATTCAAAAAAATATATCTATATAAAGATGCAATGATCTATTTAAAAGTGCAACAAGTTTTCTAATAGGGCTAAGGGTGAATAGTTTTTCGTAGGTTTTGAGGATTTTTTTTTTTGAATTTTGGGAATTTTAAATATTTGTGGAATTTGGGATTTTTTTATTTTTTTATATTTTTTACTAATGATGAAACTATGAAGAATGGGAAAACCATATCTATCATCCGTTATGGAGGTGGTAATGGGTGTTATGGAAGAGGGATCTTAAGATGAGCTCTCCAAAGACTACATTGCATAGGAACCATGTGCCCAATCTTTTTCATGCCATGTTGACATTGATGTGGATGATTATATTGAAGATAATTTTTATACTCTAAATAATATTTGTTAAACCAATATTATTTCAATACATGTTTCAATACCTTTTTAATGTCCTTGTCAAGGTTAAAAATTGCAATAATGATGATGGTATGTTAACTAGTTTAAGATGTCAAGGGTTGGATGGAATGGTATTATCCCTAGTTTAGGGTATTTTTAGACAACATACTTTATGAATTATGCCAAAATATGTTTTTTGTCATGATAATTTCCCAAGATGCCATAAACAATGGTTTTCCCCTTTGGCTGATTTTTTGTTTTTCTCTTTTTTATTTTTATTTTTATTTTTTACTTTTTTATTTTATTTTTATGATTATTCAATTTAATTATCATAATTTTAACCTTAATTTTTATAATAATTTGAGATGGATGATTTTCATAGGTTTTGGAAGCTCCTCTCTATCTTATGTGGTAAGTTTTTACAATCCTAACCCAAATTTGTCGATGACAACATAAAGACCTTGCTAGTTTGGCTAAAACTTGCCCTTCTTTTCATGTTGTTGATTAGTGTTCTTATGATTCAATTTTTTATCTTGTTATAGATTTTACATAGCTAATTCTGATATTCCTACAATCAATCTAGAGTATTGATTTGTTTTTCATCTAGGATTTCTAATTCATGAAGTCACACAACTCTATACTGCTCATAATCAATTAGATCTTATAAATAAATTCATAAAGAAGGAAACTCAATCTCAATCTCAATTATAAAAATGTATTTGGACCCAAATACAAGGGAGTAAGGTGTTTTTATCATATGCATAAAAATGTTGTTTCATTAAGTACCTAAATCCATATAGATTTGAAGGTGTTAGTAATTACCAATTTGATTGATGATACTTTTGAGGATTTTAATAATGGTTTTATTGGATGCCTTAGCTTGGCCATTCAATTGGGGATAATAGGTTGTGTACCAATTATTTTTTATGTGAAATTGGGCACAAAGGGCCTTGATGGTTTTATTTTTGAGATGTTTTCCATCATCAAAGATGATGACAATGGGAATATCACAATGATGGATGTGAATTTTGAGGATGACTTTGGATAAGTGTTTTACCATTACATAAGTGATGGAAATGTATTCCATCCATTTATTTAAATATTTGGTGGTTTTAATTATATGTTTATGTCCATTAGATGAGTTGTGAATTATCTTTCCAATGAGATTGAGTCCCCAATTAGAAATTAGGCATGAAGTTGTGATCAGTTGCAAAGCTTGTGAAGGTATGTGAATGATATCTTCATGATTTCAGTAGGATATGCATCTTTTGACATATTCAAAAGCATTTTTTTCCATATTTAACCAATATAATCCTATTCTCAATAATTTATTCATGGGAACCATGCCAATAGTATGTTCTCCGTAGATTCTATCATGAACTTCATTGATCACTAAGGTGGATTATTCTAAGTTTAAACATATCGGCTTGGTTCCATCATATCCCCTATGATATAAGGTATCATCAAGGATGTTAAATCATTAATTTCATTAGAAGAAGGATTTATTATGATTGCATGAAAGGTTATAAGGAATATTTTTGTCATGACAGAGTTGTATAGGTCATGGTACCAAAGGGAATTGGGACCAAAAATTTCACATACCATTTCTGAGTTAGGGACATCATATGTTGGGATCATGATTTATTCAACTAATAACTAATTTATTTGATATCCTTTTGCATTTTCAAGAGAGAATTGATAGTGACCATGCCATTTGTAGATTTTTTATTTGCTTGAGGAACTTGTCCAAATTAGATATGATAAAAATATTGTTTCAAGTTATCAACCATTCATCCATAGGGGATGTGTTTATCATCTTTACCCTGATACCTATCATTTAATTTTTTTTATAATGAGTTGAGAGTCACCATAAATTGATAAATGTTGAATGTTTCATTGAATTTATAGTTTTGGCCCTAAGATGAGGGCTTCATAGTCAGTCATGTTTTTGGCATAAGAAAAATTAATTCTAAATGATTTAGGTATGATATCCACCTATGGTTTTAGGAACATGATAGTTACCCCAATCCATGAGTGGTAAAAAATTATTCCAAATATATTTTCCATTCTGGTGACTTGTCAAGACATAAAATCTGCTCATCTAAAAATCTAATGACTAAATTTTTCTTGTCTAATAAGCATGCTTTTAATAGTTGATCTAAAAGGGCATGCCCCTTTAGAGCCTTCTAATTACATATTCAATTTCAAACTCACTTATTAACATAACCCATTTATGATAAAATGTATGAGATCCATTTTGGATACAAGATACTTTAGTGGATCAATTTTGGTTTTAAGTTTGGTTTGATTATTGATAATGTAATTTCATAGCTTTTGGGAAATAAATAAAACAACTATGCATGTTTTCTCTAATTTGAGTATATTTGAGTTAGTATGACATAAAAAATTTACTTAGATAATAAATAACTCTTTGTGTTCCCTGATCATAATGTTGATCCTAAGATAGATCTTAAGTCATACTCAATTATTGAGATATAAAATAATGAAGGCCTTCTTAAAGTAGATGGTATTAACACTAGTGGATTTGAAATAAATTGGTTAAATTGTTCAAAATTTTGTTGAACTCCTTCATTCCAATTAATGACATTGTCCTTTTTTTAAATATGGGTAAATGGTTGACACTTATCTGTAATCTATGATATGAATCTCTTGATGTCTTAGATCATTCCTTACAATCTATGTAGTTGTTTGAGGTTTGTTGGAGGTGACATTTAAATAATAGATTTTACTTTTTCTATATCAAATTAAATACCTATTATAGATATTATGAATCCCAATATTTTCCCTAATGTTATATAAAAGACACACTATTTAGGATTTAGGTACACCTTATATTCCCTCAATATTTCAAATATTCTTTACAAAATAGAGGGATGTTTTTCTCTAATTTTTTACTTGCCCAATACATCATCCACGTAGTCATCAACAATATCATGAAGCATGTCATCTAATATTATAGTCATAACTATTTGATAAGTCGTACCTTAATTTTTCAAGATAAAAGACATGACTTGATAATGAAAGGTTCTTCATGTGTGGTTAATGTTTTTTTGTGTTGATCTTCAGGTGCAAGTTTTATTTTATTGTATCCCAAGAAACTGTCTAAGAGAGATAGAATTTCATGTCATAATATTGAATCAAAAATCATGTCAATATAGGGTAAGGGGAAATCATATTTTGGGCATGCTTTGATGATGTCATGAAATTTGATGCACATTTAGATCCCTATTGGTATTTTTAGGACTATACCAATGTTATATATCTATTACATATATTCAATTGGTTGAATGAAATTACATCCAGAAGTTTGTGTAGTTCTTCATTGATTAGGAGGGCCACGTTAGGATGCATTTTCTGAGTTTTAGTTTTACTGGTTTTTCATTTGCATGGAAAACTAGGTGGTGCACTAAAATAGACGGATATAATCCAAACAAAAATATATGAGAATTATGCTAGAATAATGAAAAGGATTTCCCATTCTTTAAGATTAAGATTTGTTTCAATTTTAATGATTTTTGGATTATATTATATATTGATATTAGCACCAATGGTCTCTTCAAGAAATAATTTAGAACCATCTTGAAACTATATAGATATAGGGGGAGGTTGAGTTTATCATTTATTGGAACATTATAAAGGTTTATTACTAATAGACTCATCTTTATTTTATTGATTTTCCTTTTTCTCATCTAATAGTGCCTCAAATAAGTTTTCATTAGGGGACTTTGATATTTTTTATTCTTTTTATATATATTTTTATTTTATGACTATGTAACTCTTCCTACACCCTAAAATATGTTGTTTTATCAACGTTTATTTCAAAACCTTTTATATGATCCCCTAATGGAATTTCATCTCTCAGTCCCATGAACTATGAATCAACCTCATCATTTTGGATGAAGTTAGCAGTACATGATCTTGTTGATCCTAATAAATGATTTTAGGATATTATAGGTTAATTTTCAAGGTATGGATAAGAGTATCATTGAAAAGGTTAGTGGAATCAATGTCTTCATAAAGGATATGAATGGAACCTATTTCAATGTCAAAAGATGTTTCCTCATAAGTCATAAAAACATCACTTATATACTCATATGGATCACCACTAGGGGGATTGTGGCTTATTCCATGATATTATTTATTGTTTATGGGAAGGTATTGTTTACATGATTACATGGTCATGGATAATTTGTACTTTTATTTTGTAATCATAATGTGACACATGATTGTTTTTGCTATGGGATATTCATTGTTTTGAAAACAAAAGGCTTAACCATCATTATAGAGCTAAGAATCATTAGAGATTTAAATCTTCTCATCCTCAAGAAGGACTTATTTAACAAAATAGTTTTTCCAGACTAATAGGATACTTTTTATTTCTTATTTATCATGTTAGGCCTTACATGAATTTTTAGATAAATTGTAAGTTTACCCAAATGAAAGGCATATTAAATTTTGTATTCTCACAAGATTCTGTCAATGATATTGAAATAGGATTTGGAAGGTGGGGATTTAGATGTGGATGGAAGGTCATCTTGATGGATATATGATGAAGGTTTTAATGACTCTAGTGTTATATATCTATCTAATTTTTAAGAATTTAATGTGATATGAAAATATTGTATTTTATGATATCACCCTTCTAACATTTTACAGTAACTAGAAGGGTTGAGGGTCAGTAGGATTAATAACTTCCATGATGGAATGAAGAAATTTTATGAATTGGCAAAATTTGGATGGGATAGATTATATGTCATGAATCCATGGTAGACCAAGAAGTATTTTAATGGATGAATCAATGAAATGTGGTAAATATTGTTGCATAATCGGCCCAATCATTATAAGAAAGTGTATGGTACCTACTGACTCTCTTTCTACATTATCATACACCTTGATTATCATGGTATTTATATATAAGTCTATAATATATTAACCTAGATGATTGATCAAGGTTAAAGTGTACATGTTTAAACTAGACCCATTATCTATAAGTACCCTTATAACTTTGTATTTGGTAATGTAAGCCTCAATGTACAAGGTCAGGTTATGGGATGGAATAGTGGGAGATATGTCAGTTTGGTTGAAAGTGAGTTAGTGACTTGATGAAAAGTTCCCAATGAGTACTTGGAATTATGATGTATCAATGTTGGTTGGAACTTTTGACTCATAAATGGTTTTATACAAGATTTCTTTATGAACAATAGATGTTTTGAGAATGTCCAAAATATAAATATGGCAAGGATTTTTCTCAAGATATTCAATTATATTATACTTTATATTATAGGTAGGTAAAGGAGGCCATTGTAAAATGATTTTTAGTTCACCTAGTTGTGATAAAACAATCTAGGAATTTAAATTTAAATGCAGAAATATGGTTTTCCATATAGTTGATGTGACTGAAAACATCATTGGATTTGGAAGTTTTTTTGTGATGGACATGATTGGATTGGATTTTCTAACCCTGATTAGGTTTTGAATGAGGTTGGTCATATTTTTTAAAGTCATTTTGATATATCACTCATTTTTATTTTTTAGAAGTGGATGCACTACCTTCAAGATTGATGTCTCCATTATTTACCAAAGCTTTGATATATTCATATACCTTCATACACCAAATTTTTGAAAGGCCCTTTATCTTATGAAACTCATAATTCTCATTTTATTCATAATAAGTAGGTTTTCTTTCAATCTCATCAAATATTTTATGTTATTATAAGGTAATAATTTTTGTAGCTAAAATTTTATGAAAAACTACTTCTAATAATTCACCCCGTGAAGTACAAGTCCTTCCTTTGACTTCTTGTTTAGGTTTTCCCCTAGGATGGTAATGTTTGGGGTGCCTTTAATAGCTTGGATGTGTTTGGAATAAATTGACCCATCACCATCAAAATTATTATTCTTACTAAATAACTTAGATTTTTCAAATAGGGTTTGATTTCGGTTATCGTTATTAAAAATTTTCACCAATCCTTGAACTACAAGGGCATTTGTGTATTTGAACTACCTTCTAAACAATTTCATAAAAAGTTATTACATAATTGAATTTTGAATGGAATTACATCTCTCTATTGGGGTTGGTGATGAATATAATAATTAATTATTTTATAGGAATGGTCCAATGGAATCTACTTGCTAGGCTTCTCCATCTTTGTAAGTTTGAAGAAAAATATCTCCATTTAGTTTCTTAACATTTCATAGGTCAATCATGATCAGTTAATGTTACACATTATAATTAAAAAAATTTCGCAAATGTTTTAGATAGATCTATGAATGTGGTGATGGACCCCTTCGGTATACATAAGAACCATTTAAGGGCTTGGATTCTTAAGATTCAAGGGAAAATTTTGAGTAGATAGATGTCATTGTAATAAACTCTTTGTAATGACATGAAAAAAATCCTTGAAATTCTCCCTAAGATCACCCTTTGATTTATACTTTTCAAAATTTAAGTATTCTAATTAAGAAGGAAAATATACTTTTAGCATATCTCATTCTAAGGGTTAAGGGCACAATTATTTGAACTTATACTTCCTATTTTTATTTTGATTCCCATCTTGGAATCCTTAGAGGCATCCTTCATATTTTTATATTCTTAGGAAAATTATTTGCCCTTAAAATTTCATGGATTTTGTATGGATAAGAGTGTATTTAGGTGACATAGGGGTCTAATTGGCATGGATTGTCAATTATTTGATAGTTGATTATTGGATTTTTTGTTGTGAAGGATTTGAACTCAGAGGATTTAGATGGAAAACTAGTTTTTCCAATTTTTGGATTAATTATTTTATTTTGTTGGACACAACTTGGTTTTTATATTGATGTATTTGTTTAAATATAACTAATTTACCTTTTTTTATATTGACATGGGAAATATGTAGATTGGGGTTGTCATTTGTTAATCCTGTATGTCCCTTATTTTGGCTAATTGGGCTGGTAAATGTGGCTTGGTCCTAGTTGGGAAGATTTTGGTCCATCATAATTATGACATGACACATATTTTTGGGATTGAAGTATGTAATTATTTTGGCTCCTATATTTATTATTTGTATAAGGATATCATCCTTATTCTCAAATAGGTATTGCTTAACTTGGGCATGATCTTGGTCATATTTGAATAGATCATTAGCTTAATATTTATACTAATTTTTATTCGATACGATAAAATTATCATCATCATAAATATGATGATAATGAACATGGTCTTTGATGTAGAGTATCATTTACCTACTCTACTATACTATGATTTTGACACTTCCAAATCAAGTTTTTACAAACAAACTTAAAATCTCTTATATTGTCTTGTAAATTATATTTATTTATATTTTATATTCATTTATTAATGTCATTTAATATAAACTTTAGGATTTATATATATATATATATATATATATATATATATATATATATATATATATATATATATATATATATATATATATATATATTTAATGATCTCATACATTTCATTCAACACTTCTCCACACTCTCTTACATACACCGCACACTCACTAATCTTCAAGTTTCTTAAAACACAACTCCCTCATTACTAGTTTGAGTCTTCTTTATGTTTTCCTAATTATGGATAAATCCCATTGGGATTCACACATTCACCTCAACTCGATTCAACTATTATTACCATCTTAGATCCTTACTACACTCCACTTACCCACAAACTTACTTACCAACTAGTAGCTTTTTTTTGTTATTTTCCTATTTGTATGGATTAGTACAGAAGTAAATTGAGAAAAAAAACATATATTATAGAAAATTTTATTCTCCTTAAACTATTCATGAAGTTTATATTCTCAATTCTTCTTCTGTATACCCTTTCCAACACTGGGTAGACCTAATTAGGTCTCTAGGTTTCCCTTTCAAGCACAGTCATCTATTTTCATACGAACATTGACTGTACCATCATAAATTATATAAAATATTATTATTCATGCCAATACATTTATAAATACAAATTTTGAACAAATTCCACTAATCAAAACTTGAGATAATTAACTTTTACCAATTTAACCCTAATCTAGGTTTTCTACAGGCTTGCTCAGACCCAAGAGGGTGTAAAAGTAGTTTAATTAAATTAAATTAAATGTCATGCATCCAAAATACCATTTTAAGGTATTTAAAACATGTATATACTATACCAAACGTTATATCTTCTCACTTAATTCTAAATCATGCTCTAAGCTTGATTTTGTTAGTGTTTTGTGCAAACAGGTAGACTGTTATAGAAAATACAATAATATACCACATGTGAAATGACCTTGTTGTATTGTAACATTCTCCAAAGGTTATTATTAATCTATTTAACATTATAATCAATCTTCATGTCACTACCAACTCCATATAACTCATTTCCCAATCTTCCAAACATGCATCCACAATATGTTATTAACATAGGGTATTTGTATAAAAACTAGCGTAAAGTAGGAATATATGTATATATATATATATATATATATATATATATATATATATATATATATATATATATATATATATATATATATATATATATATATATATAGACTGACTTAATGTCTTTAAATATTATTTAAAGGTCTTATTATCTCTATTATGATGTTCCTATCTTGTCATACCAATTAAACCTTTATCAAACTCATCCTTGTTATACAAGATTTACATAGAAGTTCAGACTAGGTCTAATAAATAGAGTTCATATAATCTGCTATCTTGAAAACATGTTTCTTGTATAACTTCAACCCAGTTATGCCAATATATAACTATGTTTTATAAATTAATTTACCAATGGAGATTACCTTCATTAGACATTTACGTTTTGACAAAGTTCCTTAGCCACAAACCTCTCATATTATAAGGTCTACATAGAATGACTATTATAGTCTTCCTTAGATATAGACTTTTCCAATTTTCCAAGCCATAAAATACTATGAATAATGGAACTAGATCATATTAAGAACAATCAAATCATAATATCATTACAAAGCTCATAGATATTACTTCAAACACTACAATTTTAATGACTTCATATATGTACATGTAAGACTCTATGATTTTGATAGAAAATAGAGGTGTCAAGGCCCTATATATTTTTCCATTTCATACCTCTATCTTTTACATAACTCCCTAAATAATTAATAACTTTTCTCTTTTGAGGCTCTAACTGTAAACCAAAACCAATAACTATTATAAAACAAGAAACTACTTTCTTTTAACTAACTGCTTAAGACAACTACTTTCAAACATAAATGTTACATTCACCATTCTTGGGGTTTATTCCTCCTTATACATAATTTTTACATAAAACACCTTATAGAATCATTATGGCCCATACCATAACATTTGACAACTTAATAAAATTGAACACACAAAAAATTCTCCTTCAATGCTAGCTCAAATTTAAATTTTCAAAAAGGGGGTTTTAATGGGAAAGTTCCCAAGATCGATAACACCCATTACAAACCTACCTAATGACTCCAAATCCTTATAATTCATGTTAAAATACCAAAATAAACTATATATGACTAAATATTTACAATTTGTTTGATGCCCCTTCATTATACTCCCGAGGGACAAATGAATTGAACTCCAATAAACTACTTCACAATTCTTTCTTATTTTCCTGTTCTTCTCCCTTGGATCATATTTATATTTTTCTACAGATATTTTCTTTATATTTTGAATTTTTATTTCATTCGTTACTTGATCAAACACTATTTTTATTGTCTCATGTCCTTTCTTTCTTGCATCATTAACTTGCATTCCATGTTCACTCACTCCTTCCTCTTTACCTCTATCACATGGGCTGAATATGCCCCAAAACACTATTGTACCTATACTTTAATCTTAAAATTATATCAATACCATGTTTTCAACAATAAAAATGACTATTTCATGAATACCTACTTAAATATTCTATTGTACTATTGCCATCTTTTCTTCTTCATGTTCTTTGTCCACTTTTTCAAGCTGCTTAGTAGTTGCAACATACATTGCTTCTTTATTTTCTCTCAATTATCCATGAAAATCATTATCCAAGGATTCCAATTCTACCTATAATTTATAATCACTTTCATAAACAAACTAAAAACTAGATGTCATACCTTCTTCATAGTATTGTACCTCTTGTTTTAAGCCTTCAATGAGGCCCTCAAGATGACTCACTTCTTCTTTACCATCCAATATCCTTAAAGGATTCAAATATTATCTTTATTCTCATTAATCTTCATCTCATCATCCTCAATTCACTATTTATATTCATCACCATGATTCTCACTTGGTTGATTACTTATTCTATACCTTTGCATCTCTACTTTAAGTTGTTTGTATAACAATCTCTTCTACCTTCTTTTATCTCTCATGGCTTCCATCTTTCATTACTTAAAATTTTTATTGATTGGAAACTTAAGTGGATTCTTCCTCATTACCCATCTAGAGAAATGGCATAGCATATTTCTTACCTTCTCTATCATAACTAGTAATGTATCCATTTATTGCCTCGTCTCTTGCATCTCTTTCTCCATCTCTCTTCTTTTTGTGTCATTCTACACCGTCTTCTTCTTGTGGTTGCTTCTCTCATTAAATATTCCTTGTTTATTCTTCTCTCTCTCTTTCTTCCTCTCCTTGATGATGTCTAACAACTCTTTGGCCTCATCTTGTCCTATACCTCTCTCTAATAAGCCTTCACTCACTTGGCACACCTTGACCTCTCACTAGGTCTATCTCATTCACTTATATTATCCTTTCATTAGGACATAATCTCTCTCTCTCCTTAAAGTCACATATGATCTCTCTCGTGATCTTTCTAATATCTCTCTACATCAATAAGATACAATTGGTTTCAAGGATACTACCATTTCACAACTTACACTCATAATTCAACACATCAAATCAGAACACCAATGAAAAAATCAACAAGTACCTTTTCATGCTTGTTATCTATCATTTTATACTATATTTATCTCTTTAAATGACCTTTCTAGGATCTGATACCAAAAATTATGTGTATCATCATTCACCTACTCTACTATACCAAGATTTTGATACCTACAAATCAAGTTCTTGAAAATAAACATATAATCTCTTTTGTTGTCTTGTCAATTATCTTTATTGATATTTTGTTTTGGTTTATTGATTTCATTTACTCTAAATGTTAGGCTCTATCTATATCTTTTATGATCCCATATATTTCATTCAACACTTCTCCACACTCTCTTACAGACACCTCACACTCACTAATCTTCAAGTTGCTTAACACACAACTCCCTCATTATTGGTCTGAATATTGTTTAAGTTTTAATAATTATTAATAAATACCATTTGTATTCACAAATTCATCTCAACTCCATTAAACTCTTCTTACCATCTCATATCCTTACTCCACTCCACTTACCCATAACCTCACTTACCAACAAGTAGATTTTATTAATTATTTTCTTATTTGTATGCATTAGTAAGAAAGTAAATTGAGAAACCATACACATATTATCTCAAAATTTATTATAATTTACCTATCCATGAAGTTTTTATTCTCAAATAATTCCTCTATTTACCCTTTCCAATACTTGGGTAGACCTAATTAGGTCTCTAGGTTTCCCTTTCAAGCACAATCATCATTTTTCTTAAAGAAAGTAACCATCTCATCCTAAATACTATAAAATATTATTATTCATGCCAATATATTTATAAATACAAATTTTTAACAAATTCCACTAATCAAAACTTGAGATATTGAATTTTTTCCAATTTAACCCTAATCTAGGGTTTTTGTAGGTTTGCTTAGACCCAAGAGAGTGTAAAATTAGTTTAATTAATTTAAAATATGTTTCACACATAAAAAAGACAATTTTTAGTTCTTTAAAACATGTATACACCTATAAAAAATGTCATATCTTCTCACACAATTCCAAATCATGTTCCAACCTTGATTTTATTAGTCTTATGTGCTAAAGGCTGACTGTTATGAAAAATACAAGAATATAACACATGTGAACTCACCTTGTTGTATTTTAAATTTCTCAAAAGGTTATTATTTACCAATTTTAAATTATAATCCATCTTCACGTCTCTACCAACAACATATAAATCCTTTCCCAATCTTCCAAACAGGAATCCATAATATGTTGTTAACATAGGGTGTTTATATGAAAAATAGAACACAGTAGGAATATATAATAATTGACATGAGGTATTTAAAGATTATTTAAAGGTAATATTCTCTCCATTATGAAATTATTCTCTTTTCATACCACTTAAACCTTTCTACAACTCATCCTTGTTAACAATATTTACACAAAAGTCTAGGCTGGGTCTAATTAGTAGAGTTCATATAATCTAGTATCTTGAAAAAATGTTTCTTGTGAAAATTCAACACAGTTATGTAAATATATATAAAAAATTATATAAATTAATTCACCACTATATATTAAATTCATTATACATTTATGTTTTGATAGAGTTCCTAAGCCACAAACCTCTCTAATTTCAAGGTCTATAATGAATGATCGTTACAATCTATCTTAGACATAGTATTTTAAAATGTTCTAATAAATTTAATTATAATACTAAGGGAACTAGAGAATATTGATAATAATCAAATAAAAATATCTACAAAGCTCAGAGATATTACTTTAAACACTATAATTTTATTGACTTCATATATGTACATGTAAGACTCTATCCTTTTGATATAAAATAGAGGTATCAAGGCCCTCAATATTTCTCACTTTTATACCTATATATTTTAAATAAATCCAAAAATAACTAATGAATTTTATCCTTCAAGGATATTAATCTATATTAAAACTAAAAAATATTACAAAACAAGAAACTACTTTCTTGTAACTAACTTCTTAAGACAACTACATTCACAAATAAATGTTACATTCACCATTCTTTGGGTTTAAGATTCTTTATATATAATTTGTATGTAAAAACTACTTATAGAATCATTAGGACCCATACCATAAAATTTCACAACTTCATACTATTTAACACACAATAAAATTCTCCTTTAATGCTAGTTCAAATTCAAATTTTCAGAAAGGCAATATTGGCAGGAAAGTTTCCAAGACCAATAACACCCATTACAAACCTACCTAATGACTCTAAAGCCTTCTAAGGCATACTAACATGAGAAAATGAAATATGTATGACCAAGTTTGTATAATTTTTTTGATGCCCCTACATCAATCTTCTTGATGAAAAGGACCATCAAAGTGGAAGGGTTTTTGACCAAAGCTATTTTCCATGTCAATATTTTTATTCAACCTAGCTTGGTGTCTAGTGGTTGGGGCCATTAGGTTAAATTTAAGTTTATTTTAAGTAGGTTTATTTTTTAATTACTTGGTTTGATATTTTTTTATAAAAATGGATACAAATAAGTACACACAAAAAACATAGTCCTACATTATTTTAATAGGAATGTAACTGAATAGGTCCCATAGATAATAATTCAAAGGTGCATTATGGGTGACCTTGGGGATTGTTTTTTTTCATGGCACCAGTACTAGACTATAGGAAAAAGGTTATTAATATAGATTTTTTAATAAGTTCTATGGAAGTCATTATTATACCATATTTTGCATGATGTCTAAGTTCATAAAATAAGGATGTCAAATAAATCCTGGGTATTGGTGGTCAATCTGCCTCACATCACTTGATTACTCATAAAACATAACCTTTGAATATGTCCACACTAAGTATTTTTTAGAGTCCATAAAAAAATGAATTTTGTTTTAGTTTTGGTGATGAAATCTAAGATCACTGAAACCCCTAAACAAAATAAAAATAAAAATAAAAATTGTTTTTGATTTTGAAGATCACTTTCCAAATGAGGAAAGAGCATACACATTAGACTTTGGAGGGTGGGAGAGACATAAGAAACTAAGTTGTTTTTAAATCCAAATATCATATTTTGGTACAAGATAAGATCATAAACAAACTTATTTACACAAGAAAAACAAGTATAAATAAATAAAATAAAATGATTTAAAATGCTAACAATTAAGTGTTTAACTTCAAATCTTTGACAAGCAGTGCTGCAAAAACATAAATTAATGGTCTCAATGTTGTATTCATTAAATGATTCTTTATACGTGAGCTAAGAATAAAAAAATTATAGATATGTTAAAAATAGTACACAAACATTGTTAGTCAGAGCATAAATATTCATTAATAATGCAAACACACTAAAATTAACAAAACAATGAAAAAATAGAAAGCAATTACCTTGGATAAAAAAGTTGATTAGTAGTGAACAAAGTGGAAATGTTGTTTATTAATGTGTAAATGGTAGTTTATAAACATCAATTGATATTATAATATAAACATAAATGAACAAAGCATAAACATTGATTGATAAAATAAAAATACCATTTAGCATTGTATAAAGATTGATTGACATTATTGCATAGAAAATAATAAACACAAATAAAAACATTGAAAGTTTGCATGGAAACATTGTTTCTAAGGTTGAAAGTTCTAATACATAGTATGCAAATGTCAATTCATAGTAAATAATAAAGATATAAGAAAACATAAAAAAATAGTTAACATTTTAGGCTAAATAGTCAATAAATTAGACCCAAACAGGTGAAATAGAAGAATCAATTAACAATATTCTTCAAATAAGCGAAAAAGTGTGAGAAAATAGAAAAATGAATAGGTCCCACCAGGCATGCCAAAATATAATAGTTGAAACTTAAATCTTAACTATAAACCAAGAAAAAATATGAGTTCCTAGTCTTAATCTCACATAAACCTCCAATATATAAATGAAAGATAAAATAAGAACTTTACCTTCACTTATTGAATGTAGACTCTCATTTTTTGATGTACACTTTCCTCATGCTTTGTATATTTTATTTTCTCAATAGACTTCTATGCAAGAATTATAGTAGTATCTACCTTTAATATTTTTATTGCTTGATGACAAGATTACAATATTTATCTTGATTATTAAACCTAAAAATCACATATCTCATGATCATTTGAATAGAATGGGTGTTATCCCAAAAAAAAAAACATTCATGAGCTAATTTTTAAAATTTTCATGATAATCAGGTTATTAAGTTTCCCTTTATTTGGTGCCCTTGTGAACATTATTAAAATATTTCATTCATCCACTTGAATTATTACCTGACATATTTCCCTCCTTGGGAATTCTTTCCATGGATCTAAATTAATCTCTCACTCTTTATGATCATTTTTCCGGTTGGTAAATTTATTGTTAATCCTAAGTCATGTTTTCACAACTAGTCACCTTTCAAATTGTTCTCAAATCTCTCTTACAACATTTAGGGTCTTTGTAAGTTTCTACAAGTTTATGTTTTAAATAAAAAATAAGTTTTCATAAACATGTATTGCCTTTTCCCAAACTTGCATAATGTAAAATTGGTCCTGACAATTTACACTCATGCAAAAACACTTAAAACCCATCATCCCACTTCAAATCCCTCTAGAACTTAAAAGACAAGTTAAACTTTTAAAAACAAAACCTCCCCATTAAAATTCATAATATTTCCCCTAGATTTCATCTCCATGTGGGAAGTGTTTTTTTTAAGTTTGTACTAGTTTGAAAAGTGATCCTTTTGAAGTTCATTTTAACTTCCAATTTGTATACCCTTAACATTTGCATTTTAAAAAAATTGGTATGAATTGCTTTATTTCTTCCATCCACATGGATTTATCTCTAAATAAGGTTTGTTTTTAAAATATTTTGAATACATGTTTTTGGCCTTTGAAAAAACCTTTTCCAACACTAAAAATTTGTGGTATCTCCCTTGGTCAAAGGCTTGTTTTATGAACCTTCCGTAGGGACCCTTGTTGATGAGAGTTGGTTTGAATTTTTTAATACATATTTTGACCATTTGAAACTTGTTTTATACCACCCTAAACCAAGGTATAAACCATGATATATATGGCATTGCCTTTTTCTTTGAGATTTTTTTTTTTGGTTTGAATCTTCCAAACCATTTTTTCTCTTTTCCCTTCACATGGGATTTGGAGAGTCCAAGGTAGTTTCTTAAAATGGTTTTGATGAAATATGTAGGTTCAAGTTGTTAAAAATTTGGGTACAAGTCATAACTCATAGTTTTGAAGTGAATGATAGTTTTTCAAAATTTTAAAGTAGTTTTGGTTAGAGATAAGTAGTCCAATGGAAAACACATGTTATTTTTGTCCCATGTAAACTTTTTTCAAGTCCATATTGGAATAAAATATGTATTTTCAGACATGTAATGCCCTGATGAAGATTATATTTCCTCTTATGGAATTTTTATAGCATTATATCATGTTTTATTTACCTCAGAACCTTGAATATTATTGTTAATACTCGAAAAGTTTGAATAACCAATTATTTTAATTTTAAATTGATAGTTTGGTACCTCCATGTGTTTGATATCCATGTCATGAAGGTTTCACTATTTTATTTTTATACTTGTAATATTTTTAATTCTTGAAAACATATTTTAGGCTCTTAAAAACTCCATCAACCTATTCTCATTCTTCCCAAAATTAGTTTAAAGTAATTTTCAAGTATAATTCATAGTATTCAACTCTTCTACAAGTTGTTTTCACTAAAAATAAGTGGTTTTCACTATAAACGGTTTTATGAAAAAAAATATTAGAATGGGCTTTATCTATCCTCATATTTCAAAAATTAAAGACTATTGGGAAGACTGCAAAGATGATTTTGAAGTTATAAAAAGAGATTGTTTAAGGATGACATTTAAAAAGATGATGTTTTTTAGACTTCACTACTGTAAAATGAACTTTGAATATGATGACATCCATGGTTTAGAAGATATTTTCTATGAAAATATTCACCACATAGCCATCCCTCAGATTAATTAGTGAATTAAAGAATTGATAGAGAATAGGTAATACAAACAAGTATTGCTTTCTAGATCAATATAATGGTATGATATGAAATTGAGAGATCTCCCTTCAATAATCTATTCAAAATATGAAGGAACTTCAAAAGGGAAGCCATAGACTTATTCTTCTCTAGTCACTCAATCTTCAGGCACTACAATTTTCATAAATAAATCCAATTTAGTTTCTATAGGTGGAGGAGATGGATAATATCCCAATAAAAATATATTTCCCAAATAGACATGTGAAGGTGATCCTCCAAGGAAAAAGATCAAAATCAAAATAATAAATCCATCTACTAATCCAAAATTCAATCAAGAGATGGACCCTTCAATATTGATTAACAACACTAATCATTATTTTTAGGCTATAGACCCAAGATCAATCCCTTTTACTATAATTTATCCTCCCATTGAGACACTTTCAAATTCATCCCTTCTATTCTCCCCTCCGCTCCCACTGTCCTCATTCCCTACTCCATTCCCACCTCCACCTCCACCTCTAATTTTTTTTGATATAAGTCATTAATCCCCCACAATTAGTTAAACTTGGATCCATTATTATATAACCCTTTTGAAATTTATCATCATCAACTCCGTTGGTTTCCATAGATGCTTAATTGGCTAGTTCATAGGGAGACATGTCTTATTCATGGGTACAAAAAATTATGAGAAGGATAAATCTGTCATTCACACTAGTTGAGATTGATTTTGATGATATGAATAGTCTATTTCAATGCCCTCAAAAGAAAATAAATGAAAAGACTAATTTGAGGTTGATGATTGACACTTTGGGTATACAATCTAGAAATGGTAGAACCTCATGTAGAGAATAACTAAGATTAAATTACTTTGGTTTACTTTAATATTAGCAACATCAATATAGGTGAATCAACTCCTAAAGGTAAAATTCATCATTCCAAAGTGACTATAATTAATTTTATTCAAGTGAAAAAATAGGGAATTAATGTCAATAATAGTTAGAATAAAAGGTATATTTAGTTTCAACATACATCAAATAGATCTTAAATATTGGTGAAACTTCTTAGAGTGTGATTTATACAAATACAATAACTTATTCCATAATAATAATTCTAAATTTATAACTGATAATGTCATGATTTCCAAAATTAGTAAGTATAAAAGTCATGGTAAAATGATGGAGTCTTGGGTTGAGTATCTATATTAAGGTTTTAGCTCCTCGATGAGAATCAAAGGATTCATGATCTCATCAGTTCTAGTCAGGTGAAAAAGTTAGTTGCATAGAGAGAAAGCCTTTAATACGGAAATTTTTGATTAAATACTTGAGGGACATATCCACCATAGATGAGAAATCTTTGGTTTCAAAAGGTATTCTTAATAAAGTAGAAAATAATTATTCACACTTGTAAGATTGATGTGTAAACTAGAAGATTTATGCTTTGGATGAAGCTTTGGAAGCCTGGTAACAACATGGGAAACTTTGTGATGAGGAAAATTTTTAGGTACATGCAAACATTTGGTCTATTCATTATGACCAATCAAACAAGGATGAATCAAAAGTTATAAAAAGTACATAATTGAAAAATCAATTTTAGATTCTGATAAAAAAAGGAACACTTTAGAGAAGATACTTTCAATAAAAGAGAAATGAAAAAAATTAGAATTATTCATAATGAAATTAAAGACCTCACATTAAAATTTCCAAATATGTTCAAGAATATTGAATAGGCTACCAATGCATTGTATTAATGACTTTCATGGTTGAATCATACAGTTGTTCCTACATGAGAAGGGATCATCCTGATAATTTAATGGTTTAGAATATATGTAGGTTTAATTCATCTCAATAGGAGGAATCAAAAAAATTTACTACAATAAAATAGGGTCCCACTCATTAAAATAATTTATCTTCTCTTAACCATTAAAAGTCACTTTTTTTCTTTCCATGTTTTTATTTCCCTATTTTACTTTTTGTATAACTTAAAAAGGTTATATTTTATCTTTTAAAATTCACAAGGGATAACGTAATAGTAAAATAGAAACTTTTTACTCAAAATTTGGTTAGAAGGGTGGTTACACCTTTCGTAAACTATAACTAGGATTTTTGAGCCCATTTAAAGGGATTTTTGATAGTTCAACATACTTTTACAAAGGTGGAGAGCAGAGTTTATATTTTTAGCTCATATAAGAATCAATACAAGGAGAACTTTTACAAATTTGTGCCCAAAATCTTCCTAAATGGATAATGTAAGTGTGTACATTAATATTTTTTGTTATTATTCTTTCAAATATTTCTAAGTTTCATTGTTATATAGTCAATGTACATGATATTCTTAGTGTATAATTTCTATTTAATTTGCATTAAGAGTTTTTTTTATCATGAGATATTGGTGGGATAAGAATAGGATTTATGTCTATTATTTTGAGGAGATATAGAGTTGTTTCAATCACTTTTCTTAGCATTATTAAATCTCTTTATTTCATGTATTTTGTTCCTATGAGCATACTATGTATTTCTTATCCCATTGCTATGATAAATATTTCCTTTACTAAATTACTTATTGCATGTAAGGAATCCCACGTAGCTTGATAAGTAGATTTAAATTAGTAGACTTCATTTATAACCATTTCAAATATTTAGGACCCTGATCATCAACCTATTTTAGATTGGATAGAAGCTTTAAAAGAAGACATTTCATCATGTCTTCAACAACGAACCTAAAATAAAAATACAAGATATGTTCAATTCAACATAGTCAATGTAGTGATAAACATAGAAGAAGATCATGGTATCATTATCTAAAGAAATGCTAAAATTGTTTAAAGAGGGAAAGTGAGAATACAATCATAGAGAGTAATTTACATATCTATTAAAATACTTTATAAAGTAAGAATTTATTCTAATGATCATTCACGCAATCTAAATATTGATACTTTAGATGAATCTTGATTGGTTAAGTGAGACATAGGAATACATTAAATAATATTTGAGAGCATTTATGTGGGATAATAAAATTAGTTTAGTTCAATTTCATAGAGTTGTTGAAGTATTATAAGAAGAATAAGATCATTTTATTTTGGCATAAAGAGCTAAAGTACTAGTTTCAAATAGAATTCAATAAAGGGGACCAACTCAAATAATTATTCAATTTGAACCAACTCCTCATTGATACTAAATCTTTCAAAACTAGTAGAAAAAATGTTCACTAGAGCCATTAAATCAAATGGTAAAATTTATCCTTTCTATCAACTTCAATAAGCTTCGTATTTCAAGTTGAATCCTGAATGAAAGAGTAAATTTAATAAATTAATTAGACTTCCCACATCTCCTATTAAAAATATGTATTCATAATGAGGAATAATAGAAAATCAAACACTTATTTTCCTAGGTTTTATTATCCCATTACAAGTAGTATTTCCAACCATGGCACATCCATTAGGTAACATAATTGGTGTGTTGGATTTGGGACAATTACATAAACTTTTGAAAGGTTCATCAAAGAATTTTAAAAAATGCATAGGTGATGTTAATTAGTATCCAAATGAACATATTGGTGTATTCACTGTAGCATGTGGAATTATGGGAGTTGAACATGAAGATACTACAATAAGAATTTTTGTTGAAATTTTCTAGAATGGAGTAGAAGAATGGTTTTGTCATCTTAATCTAGGAGAAATAACCAATTGAAATGATATGAAAAGTAATTTTTAAATTATATTCAAACCTTTAGAAGACACACATGCATTATTTTTTCAACTCACTCAAATAAAGAAAGAATCTTACAATCCCATGAGAGATTTCATAGCTTGCTTCAACAAGCTACTACACAAAATGGTAGAAACTACTAAGACAATAAATGAGAATTATAAATTATTAGAAGTGAGTTATCTGTTGACAAGAGATAGAGTAGTTTATTTTTAAAAAACTATACATTAGTGATTGATGTCAAGGATAATATGATAACAGTTGGCAAACTAAAAAAGGAATCATCAAAAGGTAAGGATAATAGTTCAACTAAATATTTTACTAAAAATTATTTGTAAAAAATGGATAATGATATGATATCTTTGAAGAAACAACTTCCTTAGAAAACCATTATTGCTCCTTAGAAGAAACTATGTGCCTTTTCAAGGGAATTGTCCTTGATTATAAGCTTTGTAGTAGAATATTGCACTACAAACTCATACTAAACCAAACATTAACCAACCCGTGATTTTTTTTTTTTTGAAATAAAAGAAATATTTGGGTATGAAAATTTTGAATAATAAAATGTAAAAAATCCACATATTGAAGAATGTGAAATTGAAGAACCTAGTGTTAAATCCATAAATATGTTCCTATAATACAATTCAAATGAATACGATTATGAATTTAATGCTAGAGACATGAATAGTGAGTTGTTTTTAGTCTTCACAAGAGATCAAAACTAGAAAAATAAGTAAAATGATAGACCAGAAGAATCTATAAAAGTCATTCTTCCATTAGAAACATTACCTTCTGTTTGGATGAAGTGTAAATAACCAATGGATAAAATAGGTGAGTCCTCTCTAACTACCACCATTGGTTATTCAAAGGGTAATAATCCTACCAATAATAATGTTAATATATCTCATCGTGTATAATGATATTCTTTCGCTACCCTACCTACTTTTAATATAATTAAACATGTCAATAAAAATATAATTCAAATGTCACAAGATAAATATTTGAGAACATATCTAGATCAACTACATAGGTTAGTATAATTAATTAAGGGTAAAAATCCCACTTAGAATAAGATAAATGTCAAAGGAATCTTAACCACCCCACCATATTCCAATTTAGTAAAATCTATGGCTATAGTAGCTTCCCATTCCCTATAATCTTTATAACTCAAAGATTATAGGGATAGTTTTTATATGTTAAATCCTGAAATTATTTATCCTTTTCACCATTCAACTTGGTTTGATAACATAGTACTAGTTCAAAAAAAGAGTAAATAAATTAGGATCTATTTAGACTTCTAGAATCTAAATTAGGCCTCTCTTAAAGACAATTATCCACTTCCCATAATGGTCTATTCCTTTAGGTTGTTAAATTTTATAAAATGATCTCAATTTTGAATGGTTTCTCAAGTTACAATTGGATTGAGGTTGATAAATAAGATCAACATAAAATAAATTTTAGAACCCCATAGGGTTATTTTCATATCAAAGAATGACATTTGAATTGATCAATGTGGGATCTACATTCCAAAGGGATATGGATCTTACAATCAAAATTTTAAATAATAATATAAGTATGGTGTACTTAGATGATCTAACAGTTTTTTCAAAAAAGAGGGAAGATCACTATGAACAGCTTGATAAGGTATTTGAAAAGTATTGACTACATGGTATTTCTCTCAACCCTAAAAATTCTATCATTAGAGTGGTTGAAAAAAAAATCTCAACCACATTATCTTTAAATAAGGGATTAAGATTGATCCAAATAGATTTGAAGTAATCCAAAAGTTGTCTCTACCAACTAGTAAACCAGGTGTGCATTCATTCTTCAGAAAGGTGAATTTCATAAGAAGAAAAAAAAATTGAATTTTGTAAATATCATGATGAATATTTTTGAGATGGTGAAATAAAAATCCGTATTCAAATGGAATAATAATGGAAAATAGGAATTTAATAAATTAAAATCTATCTTTGCTCGTGAACCAACTCTGGTTTATCCTAACTTAAAAAAAAAAGTTCATCATTTATTGTAATGCCTCAAAACATACTCTCTCAGACATATTAATTCATAATAATGATGAAAGTATTGAATCCCCCATTATTTTCATGGGTTTTAATATTAAATACTATGATATGAAATATTCTCTAGAGGATAAACATGCATACATAATTTTAAATGTTATGTAATTTAGGTTCTATACTCTATATTTGTATTCCATTATGATTCTACCAAGTTCAACAATGAAGTCTATTTTGACTAAATAGAAGCTAGGTTCTAAGAGAGATAACTGGATAAACAACATTTAGGATATAGTCTTGAAATCACTCCCATAAAATTATTTTAAGGAAAATGATTCTATCAAATCATAGCATAACAAATGGATTCTATATTTATTTTCCTATCAAAAGAGTCATCATCTTTATGCTCCAGTAATCATAATCATTGCCACTAAATTATAGAATAGGAAGATTGTTAGAGTTTGACATGATCAATTGTTTGAAAGATCATAAACAAAAAACATCCACCCAAACCTTACTCTAATACCAATTAAAGATTTTTAAATACATAAAAATAAATTGCTGCCTAGAAAGAAACTAGACACATAGTAAAATATATGCAATATGATTAACTAGAAGAAATACATAATATCCAAAATAAAATTACTTCTTCAAATTATTTGAATCATTATCCATTATAAAAAAGATCAAATACAATGTATTTATTGAATTCAATGTGAACATGATTTTCTAATAAATAAATAAAATATCCTAAATTTATCTAAGTAATAAAAATAAAATAATTGGCATGAAATTAAAACTAAGGTTATTTAAAGCCTTTGGAAGACTTTATTATTCTAAAAATAGATTAACTAAATATTGATTAATTTTTAAATCAATTGCATCATTTTACGTATGATTGAAGTTTTTGTAGAAATAGGACTCAATAGCAATTAACCAACATTACCAAAATCAATAATGTTATTTTGGTGATTTGAACAATATTGAGATTGATCTCGTGAAGTAATTCTAAAACTCCATTCCATGAAACCTTTGTGGTTTGATCTACATTTGTCTTGTGGAATAGTGCCCTTATACACAATGTTATTGATAGAATGCTTTGTCTTCATAAGTATTATAAGAGAACCCTAACCAACATGTACAAATTTTGGTCGATTATAAATAGAATAATAGATAAACACATTTTTTAATGCGTATGTAGTGGAAAATTTTAATTTGATTCAATTGAAATAGGCAAGTCACGAGGTTGAAACCCATCGATGAAATAAACTTTTGGTGTCATCAATGGTGGTTGATAACCAACATCTATTGATGGAACATATTTTTTATGTCATTGTCAACAGTCAACAATAAGCATTTGTTTATGTTGGTTACACTCAAGCTATATTCTTTAAAAAAATTAAAAATAAAAATATGTTAATAAGCACAAATAGATCAATATCTTAAAATATAAATCTCTCATAATGTGATAAGATGTAAATCACCTCACCTTGACATTTTCCTAATCTTTTGTAAAGCTTGAATTATTGATTTAGTGAACATCAATTTCAGAGAAGAATGCTTGTGGGCATCTCTATTGAATGGAATAATTGTGGCAAAAAAGAACCCAAAACTTTGAAAAGTGTGAAGTTTCTAACAAAGTATAAAATATGAGTAACATAGATGACTAACATTGTGGTGTGTTATTGATGAGAATATTTCCTTGTTATAAGGTAGGGGTTCCATATTGGGCATTAGCTAATCATTTTTAGGGAGTACCATTGAAAAATTATAGGAGTCTTTTTCCTTATTAGTAGTTTCAATGTTTTTGAATTTTGTGCAATGTATGCTGCTAATAAAAAATATGAGCATAAAAAAGTTTTGTGAAAAAAATGATTAGATACATGCATACAGTTGGCAACAAAAAAAAAAGGAGCATCCATGAAAATATTCAACCCCTACTACTTCCCACCTTTTACAAGCCTCTTCCTAAATAATAGTTTTACCTTATTTTATGACATGGATATTTTATAAATAGTTTTTAAACTTATAATTATGCATGAGACAACTCTATGTAAAATTATAGAGATAATAACCCATAGCATAAAATATTGTCTCTAACATAAGACCCCTCTCTAAAAATTATAGATGAAAATGTTGGTTGCACCTTTCAATGCAACGACCCAATTGAAGTTCAACCCATTAGCATGTTCTATTGATGCCCATGTGCATTACAAGATGTTTGTTCATGACCCCAAATAAATGTCACTATTGTGCTTAGTACACCACCAATTCAATTAATGACACTAATGTGTAAAAAAAATAGTTCCCTACATGCTCGTCAAATATTCCTCCACTTAGAAGACAAACACCTCAATATGATTCTATTTATTGTCTTTTATTGGACACCATTTCAAATCTTATGGCTAAGTTCATGTCAATGAGGGAAAAAATAAAATTATCCGATCAGAATGTGTTTGTATAAAACTAATCATAGTCCATTTTGAATTACTGTCAACATAACATCATTTTTATTACTCAACATTAACTTAGTGTATGAGAATATAGTTTAGAATTACATATCACTATTGCTTTCTTCTTTTAACTATAAATTTAAATTTAATGATTTTTTTAAAGGATAAAATAGTATTAAATTGTATTATACAATTAGATAATTTAATTTATCTTTAACTTTTTTATAATATATTTGATTATTAACATCTTGTTTAATGATTTTTAACCTTTCATAATTAAGTTTTACCTTTGTAATTTATTTTCATATTACAAAATATATGTTGGACTATGTCTCATCAAATTATCTTTAATATATTATATAAGAAAAGTGAGTAAGATAATTTACATTCATATACATTTAAATGGAATAAAAATAAGATTAAATATTTATTTTTGAAGTTATAATATCATGTGTATATCTGAACGTGGTTGAAATGAAGGTATCTAAGTTGTTTTGATTTTGTAAATTAGAATGTGTGTTTAATGTCAGACCAGTATAAAACATTACGATGTTAATTATGAGCACTGATCTTCATTTTACCAATAATTATTCTATTTTTCAAATGAGTCATAAAATTTTAAAAATAAGTTTAAATAGTCAAATTAAGATTAATATAATTTTTATAACACTTTAATTTCTTCTTATTAATAATTTTATTATCTTTTCATATTTTTTATTTTTAAAGGATGATATTTTATTAATAATATTAGATAAATCTATTTTTATTTACTTCATAATGATAGACCAAATAATGGACATGAGTAAGATTTTGAAAAGTAAGATCCAAATTATTTATGAAAGTTGACCCAAAAAATTTGAATACATTGACACACTACAAATATTTCACTTAATAAATTAAAAAATATCTCTAATACCTTATTCATAAATGGAAAAATAAATTTTAATTTCAAAACCAATTAATGTTTTGATTTTTTTTTAATTGTAATGGTGGCTGAGCTGACCCCAAAACTTGAGCATTGCTTATGTAGTCTAAATCGACCTCAGTTCAATGTTGTTCTCCCAAAAAGGAAGAAAATGGAAACACTAAATTGGATGATGATAATAATATTTGATTGAATTTGATGTAAAATTCATGATGGAAATTGATAATGAATTTTTGTGTGCACTCATTTGTAGATGTATCATGAGTAGCATATAGATTCTCATTATTTAGTTTTTGTGTTTAGATTAGTAGACAAGGATATTTTTTATTTGACATCTTGTATTAGACTCCAATAATTGATTTTTGATGTATCACATGATGGTATGCACCAATATATAAAAAAATATTTCTAAAATTTCTACAACCTGAATAAGGATTGACCCTCAATCTAATAGAGAATTCAAAATAACACACCACTAATAATAACCACTATGTTAATGATGATGTATGCCAATGGATGGACTCAAGTAAAACTACGTGACATGAATCACCATGATGATGACCTTGTTATCATAATGGATTGAATTGAGGCAATAATATAAAAAGGTAAAAATAATTAAGTAAACACAAATTGGAAAGAAAATTAACCAAAAAGTATCTTGCCAATGTATAGACTCAAGTAAAACTATGTGACATGAATCAATTAGTTGAGATGCCAAAACCCAAAAAAATATAGAAAATCTTAAACATTTTAAAATTTCCAAAACTCCTATAAATAAAAAATGGCTTAAAATCTTCATAAGAAATATAAATCCAAAAAATCTTAAAAACTTGAAAAGGATTAAACTATTCATGAGAGATATAAGGTAATCTAGTCAACAATCCTTAAATCCAATTAAATCCTAAAACACTTTTGGGATGTGTCCTTCCCAAATCCACCCTATTTGGGGCAAATAAAATCAATCCAATTCTATCTAAAAACCTTCACCTTGTTTAGTGTAAGTCAGGTTCACAACTTATTTTTGAGAGGTTTTATTCCCAATATATCCCCTCTTACATGTATCTCTGCTTGGGGACACCATCCAATTATAAAATTAATTGATTCAATCGAGTGGATTGAATTGAAGGATTAAGATATGTATAATTTTTTAGCTCATAAAATGGAAAGAGTGGTAACTTAAAAAATGGAAAGAGCATAAGATTAACTCATAAAATGGTAAGAGCATGAAATAATGGTGGTTGAGCTAACATCCAAAACTGAGTGCTATCTACATAGTCTAAATGGACCTCAAGTCATTATAATTCTTCCTGAATTCTATTTAATAATGGCTGACAATGAGGGAAGGTAATTGGAGTCTCCAAGGATAACTTCATGTGAGAACCAAATGAATTTAGTCAGTAAATAGCCTTATAGGCCAAAAAAATTTCCCAAAGATGTCTCAATATAATTTCTACTTTCATAATAAGATTAAGATGGGAAGACTGATGAGCGTAATAAGACGGGTTGGGATGCATAGGATTGAATGGTGAAAATGGATGGAATAGAATGGTTGTCAATATATATTAGGTTTACCCCAAGTGTAAAGGTAATTTCAAACAAAAATTATTTATGCGTGATGTCATAAAAATAGTTTTCATTATGGTACTTTCCCAAGCTACTGCAAGTATGGTTTTCATCATTAGATGAATTATTTCTCTCTATTTTGATTATTTTTTACTTTTCATTATTTTTTTATTTCTAGCATCCCAACTCAATGGAGGATTTTTAGATGCATAATATATACCCTTTTGTTTTCTAACCAATATGTGCTCAAAATAACTATTATGTCTAGATGCTTCTGCTAATATAGATTGCACTGATGTTGTGATCTTCATTGGTTGCTGATTTTGATTTCTCCAAACCTATATATAAGATGTATTTGTAGCCTCTATGAAATAGAGTTCAACTAGGGAGGGTAAAAAATGATAAGAATTATACAAAACATCTAATTTGGTAATGCAATATAGAAGTTGAACAAACAATACGATTAGAGTGGAATGTATAATTGTGGGGGGATAGTGAATACTGGGATTTTCAATCACACAAATTATTATTGATTTTGGGTTTGAAGTTATTTTAGTTGTGTTGGGGCCAAATACCTATGGAAATTATCTCAATAAGGGCACAATATTATTATATTATTTAGGCTTGAGAGATGCTACAATTTGAATATGTTGTAGATTATTTGTTGTGCTAAAATTGACTTTAATAATGTCATCATCAAGAAATAAATAAATAATTAGCTCATATATTGGCACCTTAAATATGTCTTCACCAATAATGTGTTCTTGAATTTGATTATACCATAGCACCTCAAACAATTTTTCATCTAAGGGACATTAAATTTTGATTATTGTCTAGTACCTCAAACAAAGTTTCACTAGAAGATGTTGAGTTTAGACTTTGATTGTCCCCTAGGCCTCAAACAAGGTTTTACAAGGATATTTTTTTTGATTGAATAATTTTTTGGATCCCCATAAATTATACCATTGAGATGTTATCATGGAACAAATTCAAAAATGTGTGATTATGTCAATCCCAATCAATGTTTGTGGGAGGTAAAACATTAATGTAATGGTTAGAATGGTTAATGTTATAGGAACATATAATGGTAATGGAAGGGTAAAAGGTTTCATAATCCTCATTGAAGATAATAGGATAACTTATGTCAATTCTAAATAAAACATCCTCAACAACTTTATAAGTATCACATATTTTTTCAAGTGGATCTGCAAGGAGTGTGTAACCAATATCATAACATCTATGAAGGTATGTTAATTATGAGGCTAATTCTTACTCAAGTAGATTTGTAAAATGTTTATAGATAATTTTATAATATCCATTAATATATTTTGATTCTAAATATGATTCTACCTGAAGAGGATCTGAATCAATGTTGAGACTGATGTTTATTTTGCTTTTGATGTTAAATATGATATTTGTTCAAGAATGGAACCTCATTCTGATGTTGATCTTGACAATAATGTTAGTTATAAAATGGAACCTATTTTTATTTAAAGGTAGCCACAAAGAGGGCATGTTGTATTATGTTATCCACAAGTACCTTATATACCCTTCTCTTGGAAATAAAGATTTTGGGATGAAGGAAATTTCTAAAATGGGAAATGTTTGGAAATGGATGAATATTGGATTGTTTCTCAATAATAATGTAATATGCAAGTATGGACCCATTGAAGATGGGTATTATGTCAAATAAATTTACCTTATCATATAGAGGTGGATCAATTATGGTTTGGGTTTGGTCCAAGATGGGTTATTTTCCAAAAATGTCAACAATGGGTTGTCTATCCTAATATTAATTTAGAAGTGAACATATATGATCATGTTTAGGAAGGGAATCATGATATATCCTAGTTGATTAGTTATCTGACTTGGACACACTTGGGTATTTAATAGATAATGGACCTTAGAGGGGCAATGACATAATAGGTCTAGATTGTTTACTTTTTTGTGGCTCTAAGACTGGATTGGATTTTGGAAGAATATATGAAATGTCAAGAGTAGATGCCAAATGGAGTAGATGTTGGATAAATTGAGAGAGTTTCTCTAATTCTTTACTAAAGACTAGAAATGTTAGAATGATATTAGCAATCCATGACATCATGACTCATATTAACCTTAGACTAATCCTTCCAAGCAAGGATACATGTATGGGGGAGTAGATTGTAAATAATTGACCCCAAAGAGGGTGGACTTGGTCTTTGATTGAAATGTACCCAAAGAGTATAGTATTGGACTTTAATTAAAATGGGGCCCAAAGAGGATGGTCTTGGCCCAATACAATTACATTGGTTTAGCTTGTCCCCAAAGACTGTGGAGTGGCTTGATATGATTCAGGTGAAATAAATGATTGATGACATGACTTCATCATTCCCAACTAACTAGTGTGGGAGATTTAATGAAAATATAATAAGTGATTAAATTTGATTGATTCAAAATAATTGGATTTGGTCAAAATAGAAATGATTTAGCATTGTTATAATATGTATATTTGAAGTTAACTTTGGTCAAATTTACCCTGATTTAGAATGTTGACTTAGTTTGACTTCAAATGGTTGAAGTTTAACATGTTAACCAATTTGGAATTAGATTTATAATTTGGTTCAAGATAGAACAAATTTATATTTTATTAGATTGGTAAGTGGTTCATGATGAACCTACTTTGGCTTTGATTAACTTTATATGTGGTTTAAAATGAACCTAATTTAGATTTGATTAGCTTAAAATGGAAAATGTTTAAAAGCAACTCACTGTGAACAATTTATTCAAATTAGATTTGGGCCCAATGGACCTTATTTGAGTAGTTTTCAATTGGACAATATTACAATACCTTATGAATAGTGTAATGGTATAAACAACAAGCATAATCGTAAGATAGGATAAAGACGACCAAAAAATTGGCTAGGTTAATGCTTTACTGCATAGGTGTATGTAGAATATGTTGTAATTTTATCTTCTTTGACTTGGTTTTAGACATACAATGGATTTGCACACAAAATCCAAACAAACAACATTCAAATACATGAACTTTTATTTGTGGTCAATCAAGATTACATCACAATCACTGAGCTTTCAATATAATTAATTTTATAGGATAAATTTTAATTAAGATTTAAATGTATGTGAAATACCCACCCTCTCTCAAATTGAATATGTTTAAAGTAATTTTTATGGGTTGTTACGTTTTCATCCCTATATCAATGAAGGTTTTTTAGCCGATAGGTATAAATCTAAACTTTTTGTTGGCTTTCTAAATAGTCCCAAGATGGGTAAAAAACATGTTGAAGAAGAGATAAAAGTTCCAATATATTTTCATGGGGATACATCCCTATCTGAAGAGGCTATGTATTCCTTGATGGTGATTTCTAATGGATATGTATTGGAATTTAACCCATTACTTATACGAAACCATTAATGTGGAAATTCCCTAGGCCTTAATGACACCTAACAATTATGTATATCCTTCATCACAAGTATGGGGCTAGTATGAATGTTAGGATATCACCCAAAAAACACCACACCCTAAAGACTCATGATAAGGAAATGACACCCCAATCATGTAGCCTAAAATAAAAAGGAGAATATATTATCATTTTTGATTCGTAAGAATCCCAATACAGGAAATAAAAAAGTATACTTAGGTGAATATCCCAATATAAAATCAATTGGTTATCTTAAATTTTCTGGGTCACCCAAACAAAGGGAGAACATACACATGAGGGAACCACATGAGCACACACTTTAACAATAAAAAAGAAACTAAACAAATGCGTGAAAGGAAATGATTTGGAAATTAATTTTTTTAAAAAACCAAATTGAAGTGTGTATTTATTTTAGGCCCAAATCAAAATGTTTGAAAAATGGAAAATGTTTTTTTTTCAGTTTTAAATCCACATCTCTAGTCTTAGACCTGCAATAAATTTGTTATAAGTTTATAATGTGGTCTTGGGATAACATGGGAAGTTTCTAGAAATTTTGTCCAAGGCATGTACATTTAACACATATCTTTTCAGTTCAAATCTAAGGTGTTTCCACTAAAATGGTGTTTCTATCAAAACATGGGTCATTTCCATTGATTCATGTAGAATAGATGGAAAATAGAATATTTTGGTGCAACCGATAAGTACCAACATGTTTCTACTGATTAGTGATTTTCTATAGTTATTAAAGATGCTTCTAGTGAAAATAAATAAAATATATATAAATTTACCACATAATGTTTTCTCTAATTTGTGTGTTTCTAATGATATTAAGGATGTTTTCATTAATTCCATGGAGTGTTTTTATCCTTTAGTAACATGCTTCCACTTATAATTACCATAAAGTGTTTTCATTGATTTGTGGGTTTTCGTTGATATGAAGGATGTTTCTAATGATTTTGCATAGTGTTTATACTATTTAACAACATGTTTCTACCAATTATAATGACCTAAACAACATGAAAAAATAGAAAACAAATCATTTCTTCCATTTTTAGGGATGAAACTACTAAAACATAGTGGCATTTCCATTGATTTGACTTGGAAGTGACTTTTTCAAGTTTTAAAGAAAAAAGATGAATTAAATAATGTTTAGGTTAATTGAAATTTAGAAGAATGAGAAGGGCCTAGAAGAGTTTTTGGGATATGTTAGGTCCCACCAGGTATGCCACTATGTGAGATAGAAATCCAAAGAGGGTTAGTTCAACTATTGGTGAATACACATCAAAATAATTAAATGAAACTAACACCCTAAGCCTATTCACTATGTTTAAGAAAGATTAAACAAAAGATTAATCAAATATAAGAAAAAACATAAACATTTTATATGTTTGATGAAATACCTCCTTTTCTTGCCAGTTCAAAGAGGTATGTGCTCAAATTATAGAACTAGAGGTATTTAACGATGTTAAATGCACATGTGGGCAACATCTCCCCTTATCTAAACATGATTTGGCTTAAGAATTTTGAATCTCCTCAGGTATATTGTTAGAGTAAGTTTTAGGTTCAATAGGCATTTTATAACAAAGTGGGGTCGTTCACTAAGGACCATCCATCTAGATATCCAAATGGAGGGATAGGAATGAGTCCTCACCTTCATGAATGTTGGAGGTTGGAAATGTAAGAGGGTCCATTGGAATGTGGAATATATTTAGAATAAAAATGCAATCATGACCCATTTTGGAGTGTGTGAGCAGGAGGATCATGTAATAAGGTGTAATAGAGTGTAATATATTACTTTCACTCCTCTTATTTCCCATTTATCTTTCACATGTGATGTCATCATGATGATTAATATTACCTTTTTGATTTAGATAATTATGCATATTTAAAAAGTTATGGAAAATTACATTATGGGTGTATTAGGTTAATTAACAAGAATTAATCAACAACTAGAAGAAAAGTGATTTTGGTGGGGTTGAAAGTGTTCATAGAAGACTTAATTTATTAATTAGGGAGATTGAATAATGAATAGAAGATTTTTTAGAATTGACATGAAGTGTCCGCTTTTAAGTGTCTACACTTTTAAAAAAATGGAAACTCAAAAGGAGTTACCTACAAAATGTTGTGTGCTTTAAAAATTATTTCAATCGGCATTTTCTTAATTTTTTAATAAAATAAATTAAAGGTTTGACAAAAATATTTCTAAAAATATGCAATAAATCCCATTTAGCCCTTTTGGGTTGGTGACCACCATGGGGTAAAATACCATGTAACCAGGGGCTAAACTTAAGAACTTTAATGGTGTCATACTCTTATTTTTATCCTAGAGATGCCAAATATTGTCACAAGTGCATGAAATTTTTTGAGATCTTATGAAAAGTTAAACTTGATTGTGCAGAGTTAACCTTTGAAAAATTAATTGTGGCTTCACTTGACAATTATTGCTTGACCTTGACACCGCATTTTGTGGTATAGACCATATGTGGATGTCCATAAAACTATATGTACTTGTGCATAAATTCATGTGTTTCTTATACATACCATTTTTAGGTACAAACCATCCATAATATGGAACTTGTATAGGTCTAAAAAGGACAAAAATGTCAATACATGATTAGGTCATGTAATTTTAGTAGTTGTAGGAAAGCCTCATGGATAGATTATGTATAAAGTGTACATGATGTATAGATTGGCACATTAAATTATGAGGATATTAATGTAAAGCATTATATACATCTATATGTAGTGAACATATTTAAACCATGCAACATGACTCAACATCGACTATCACATAATACACATAGCAACAAGATAATAAAAAAAAGTTGTAGACTATGGAGTACAACACATTATCCACTATTGTGTAAGATATACAAAAATAAAGTAACTAGCAGAGGCCATCGAGATAGTGTAGAAACCTTCATGTGGTCCATAGTTTAGAACTACAAAGTATGTTTTTGCACACAAATTGAGGTCATGAAAATATGCAGATATCTCCAAATTGGTCTATACAACCAAAAAAAGAAACAAACCTAGTAATTATTTAGAAACAACTAGAAAGATGACTTTTTGATAAAAAACCTTGGTTCTCTAAAATATTATAATGAATAGTATAAAATATTACTCAGGTAGCCCAGAAACCTACAAAAAATTATTTAAAAAAAATATATGTTTTTGAAAAATTAACAGGGGATCCTAAGGTTTTGATGCATTTTTTACTTAATCGAGTACATTATAAGACCTAAAAATTAACTTATACAAAGATTATATCACTTTTTCTTTTCTGACTCTCTTGATCATCTGAGGATGCAACAAAAGAGCATACTTATAAATTGAAGAGTGTATAATAGGAAAATTAAATTATTTGAGATTCTAAAATGTATTAATGGTATTACCTCACCTTTTTAAGATCTGATATATTATTTAAAATAGCATTATTATTTCTAATATTACATGACTAACTGTTATTTCTTTAACTTAAGTTGGATTATGTGGTTGAATTCGATGCAGTGATATTTGGATTACATGATTGATGACATAACATATTTTGATTCTACACTTGATGGTTTTATAGATCAATACTGTAGTTGATATTTTGTTATAGTTTTGTAATTATTATCAATTATTTGATCAGGTAATACTAATATAATTTTTATGGTTGCAGGTACCATTTGATAATCTAGGCTTAAGTTAGAAGTGGTACATTGGGGTAATGGAATGAATTTTGAGTATTTAGACATGTTCTGATCGGTATTCATGTTTTTTGATTATATTCCCCTCCATTGGACATCTCTATTTATTCATTTGTTATGTCATTGTCTTGACATTGGTACCTTATTGCATTTTATTTTACATACTTTTTGTGATGCTATGTATGTTGTCATATATTTGGGTTGGATTTAATTTGCTCTCCATTATTATTGTTTTGTAGCCCACAACAAACTCTTTTTGTCTCCACGAATAACTTGCCACCCATTCTGTTCAAAATATGGTTACTTACTTGGATGTGGACTTTCTAAAGACCTACCTAGACCTACCCATGACACACCCCCTATGGATATTACCTAAACTACTTGTTAAATGGTGGTGTTATGGTTTATTTTGCTGGCATGTTTATATAGGCTCAAAGTCATTAATATTTGAATTATGTTTAAATTATTAATTGGTTTTATTAATGTTAATTTGTTCTAATATGTTATTGGTTTGATTTTTATAGAGGATTATTTAATGACAATTGTATTAATTGGAGATTTTGGTGGGATTGCTCTGGTAAGCATTGACATCAATGTAAGAGGATTTCTCTCTCCTCACATTGAATGCAAGCATTGAATGGGTATGGGGAGTAGGAAGATGGAGAAAAAAGGAAGGAAATAGTGGGAGGTGCTTCACTAGTTTTTAATGATGGATTGCTTTGGTATTTTTCACCATAGCTTTGAGAATACAAGGTTTATTAGTTTTATTCTATCTTGTTGGCTTTTTGTGTGATCTTTCAACTTCTACATTTTTAGGTAAGCATTTTATACTATGTCTGGTTATTATTTTCTATGAAGGAAAATCTTGAAGGAAAAATGGAGGTGGCATATGCAATCAAAAGTTATAGGACTTTTGGATGCATATCTGAAACTTGTTATGAATCAATATTCTCATTTTTCATGTAAATTTGCAAAATAGATTCTATATATATTATCTATTTTTGTATCTATTGCATGCTCATTTGGATTTTAGCTTTTAAGTGATTATCATTATGACTACATGCTTTATTTATATGTATTAAATGATTTTGTGCATTTTAAATCCTTATGGGTTTCAAATATGATTCACCTAGTAAGGTTTTTCAATTCTATTATATGGAAGAAGGGTCGATGGATTTTTTTTATGTGCATGGTTCAATCTAGGTGCTTATCCTTGCATTTTATTTCATCATTATGATGGCTAATGGATTTATGGATTTATTGTATGCATTTTAAAATTTAACAATGGGTCATTCTAGACTAACCCTGCACTTGAAATGTGTGCATGTGTGTGTGTTAATATCTTTTGTTAGGTTATTCAAACTGGTATATTATTAGATCTCTACCTTGTTTAAATCATCTGTATATTTATATTTTACCTTTTATTATATTTTATATATGGAAAGGGAAGAATGTTACATTGGCAAATTTTTGGAATGAATTTATAACTTTTTTATTTGATTAAAACTGTGTCAAGATATTGTTTTTGGTGGTTGCATGCTAATATAATTAAAGTTGTTAAAATTTTTGTAAATGTTTGGGGTTTTGGGGGTTTTATTTAATGTTTAACACCTATGTTTTTCTCATATATGAGTTATGGATTCTTATAAGGTTGAGTTGCATATTATTCTAACAAATTTTTTAAGCAAGATTTTAAATTGGGTTCCTTTTTATAGTGTTGAAGTACCCTATATACATTTTCATGATGATTTATGCTTTTTAATCGACTATGTTTTATTATTAATGCATTGACAAATTGTGTGTGTGTGTGTGTGTGTGTGTGTGTGTGTGTGTGTGTGTGTGTGTGTGTGTGTGTGTGTGTGTGTGTGTGTGTCACAGGTTCTTTTAAGCAAATATTATGACTGGGGTTTTATAACAATAGTTATTTAATATATATTTCAGGGTTTAATGATTATCTTTTATTTTAGTATATGCATCTTGTGCTTAATTTTTGGTCTTCTACATACTATTTAAAGGACATATTTAGTTGGTTTTATTGTGAGACAATTTGGTGATTTTCATTTTGAATAAATTCCTATGTGTGACTTAATGACCTGCCTCTATTAGGTTTTAACATGAATATTAAGTGTTTATATTCTATTGGAAACTTTGAGTATATTGAGTGAAGTTTTTTGGAATTTATTTTATAAATATTTAAATATGATGTTTTTATTTTGAACCTATAAGTATTTTTTTGTATTGTAAAGATTATTTTTATATTGAATATGATTTAAATAATAATGTTTTTTGAATGTATGTTGGAATGATTGAATGTTATTTGGGATGTTGTATGACTAAGTTATATGTTGTGATTTTTATTTTGATTGCACCCTTATTGGGTCACCATTCCTAGACCAAACCTAAATAACTAGGTATTTAGTTGGTATGTTGTATACCTGGGATATAAATTTGTAGTTGGGATAACTTTGGCTAACTGTATACTTGGAGGGGGATCCAAGTTGATTTTTTCAAAAGATTTAGAAATGGATTTAGTTTTTTAACCCATTATTATATATTACATGCAGCCTACAATTAGTTATCCCCAATTCTAATTTATATTGATGATGGGTTGGTTATTTATGTCTCACCTTAGAATGGTGATTGTTTATCTTCCATTTGTGTTATGTTTTTGTGTTGAGATGTGTAATAGTTTAAAATCTAACTTTTTCAGAACTACTTTCTTGTCCTTGGTTACCAAAACCACCATCTAGATGATGGTTGGGGTGGTACTAAAGAAAAAATTCATACACTTAACAACACTTCATATGACCTGCTAGGATGGAAACACTTACATCAAACATGGAAGGATTGAGGGAAAGCAAGGATAGATGAATATATCTTAACCATTCACTATACATCTATTCACACACTTTGAAAATATAATAGATTAACTCAAACTATATTTAATTTATTTTCTAAGGCAAAGTACAATGTCAAAACTAGTAGGGATTTGTGATACATAGTGTGGTATTAGATTACAAAGGCCAAAATGATAAATACTTACAACATTTGAGAGAGAAGTGAAAATAGATAAGTCCAAAGGTCAATTAAACACTTATCATGCTAAGAGGAGTCACATGTGAATAATAATGAGTTAGGAGATAGACGATTCAAGGTCTAATAGGATAAATCACTCTCCAAACTATGCAACTCATGAAATATGGTGTGAAACTCCTTATTCTATATAAGAAAATTATCTTCATAATTTACTCCTTTTACAACATCCTAAATCTCTCTATAGATAGATATAATAATTTAACTGAGAGGGAGGGGTTATATAAATATTATTCCATGCATTTTTGACATTCCTAATCTTTTGGAATCTTCTAAAAGTGAGCCATCACTACCTACAGGCAAAAAAACTCCTTTTCAATCACCCCTCAAACTTGGCCTCAAAATTGGATTTATTTTTCCATGAAAATCCATGATATTGAGTGTATTATGCTTACAAATATCCTTCATTCCCTTATATTTCTTAGGTACACCTTAAATGTCTCCCACTTAAAGTTTTCACACTTCTCACCTTCTTACTCACATTGCCAATTTTGACTAGCTAAGATGGAATTATTTGTAATAACCATTTTGAGTTTTTATGAAGCATTAAATGGACATGGTGAGTTATATTAATTCCTATTATCACTCCCAAATTTTATTTCTCCTCTTGAAAATCCCTAAAACCTGTACAATGCACAAAATAATCAAGGAAACTAATTATCTACACTATCCATATAGATAGGGCAGCACAAAATTTTATGGTGAGGAGCCCTAGAGAGTCTTAAACAACCTCAAACCACTTTCCATGCCATTATAGTCCATTAGAGTATCTTTCCATCTTCATTTTACCAATTGGCTCATTTCCAAGGGTTTTAGACCTTTAGTGATGTTTCGACCTTTAGTGATGTTTCATAAAGGTCTAACACTAAATAGAGAAAATAATACCACAAAATGTTTTTTCATGACCTTATTCAACTCATATTATCCCCTTTATTCTATATTGAAAGTTTCAAAGTAGATGTGAGCATCGAAAGTTTCTTACTTGAGTATTTCACTCGATTTATATAGGGCATGACATGGTCCAAAGCCAAAATTAGAGCTCCTTATGGTTTCTTATGCATACCAATAGATTATAAATTCTTTAAATCACCTCATAAAAATATTAAATCTCCTTATATTGCTTATCTAAGGTTGGAAGTGAGGTTTACCCTTCATTTAGCTTAAGGCTTAAACCATTCTTGACAAGCCTATCTATAACCTTGATGATCTAGAGCACCTTATTGATTTCCTTACTTATGTGTAAGGTATATCATTTTTTTAGTGTGATTAAACTTCCCACACCTATCTTATAGGTTTTCTCAGCCCTTAGCTCATCCATTTATAACCTTTCCTCAAAATTGTAGGCTTTACCCTAAAAAAAAGTACCCACTATCTGAGACAAAATAGAGGGTACTTCCCCTATTCCCTAAAAAAAATGGTCATTAGAGGAGATTATCCAAGTAATATATATGCTCTGTACAAAAAAAATGGCCCTTGGTCATATCATTTGACACTAAACTCTTACAAAATCTAAGATAGACTGTGAAAAAGAGAATTGTGTGTAGGGTTTGGGGTATATACTATGTATTACTAGATTAAATCCCATTATCTACATGATTTGTGTTTTATGAGGGTGTCTCAACTCAATCACAACCTTAACCAAGGTGTTCCAAGCTAATTCATTACCCCAATCCTCTACATGCTTCTTTATGAATGCCTTGCTCAACATAAACCTAACTATTTTTTAATTTATAATAGGGGCCCACCTGTAGATGGAACTTGGTGTTTGGAATTATATTTATGATATAATACTTTTATACTTTCCAATTTTTAACTCACTTGTTTCCTCTCATTGTCACACCATAGTCAAATTGTACGTGACTATTTTTTGATAAAATGGAGCCTATAAGTGATGGTCTATACCTAGTATTGAATGTGCACCCCTCTTGGTTGTCTTTTTATGATCATGATATCCTTTGTATTAAAAAATAGGTCACCATATTGAATGAATATTAAAAAATTTAACACTACAAAGAACACTTCACATTCTATAGTATAAAAATATATGAAATGGATAACTTATATCAACAATGTTCTCTTGACCAAATTATCTTTAGTCAAGTAAAACCATTGCTTTTGCACATGGACTAAAACATGGAAAGCATATAATATTTATTAATTCAAAAATAATTCATCATGGAAAAGTCACAAGAATGGCTAGACCTCTGTTTGGATAGATTATGGTAATTAGTCTCTGAACTCTCTTCCATATGTGAATTATGCATCACCAAATCCTTCTACAACTCAAGAGCCCCTCCATGGGAAACCAAAGAATTATTCAATTATTAAATACTTTGACAAATATTAAATAAAACTCCCAAAATGATATTTCAACCTTGCTCAATCTCTATTAAGCCACCTTGCTCAGTCTCTGTTAAGCTACATATAAGTGGTTATTCCAATGTACATGTAGTTGATGATCTTATGATCAATATGCATGGTTTGTGGGTTTCAATATACTTTGGAACATTGAAAAAATTAAAAATATACTCTTATCACTATATATAATCATATCCAACTCAGATGTTCCCCCTCAATGTGATTTGTTTCCATGAGGGCATCTGTAGGTGCACTTTGAGTTGTATGCAAGCGGTGAGCAAAATTGGAGTAATGTGCATAGTGAATGGTCTCATGAACAAACCTAATCTCCTTACCAATTATTCAAAAGTATGTTTATCACTATCAAGGTATTTAAAAAAGTCTCAAAACCTCTATTCTAATCTTATATCCTGTTTTTAGGCATCAATATAGTGGCATGCCAATGGTAGAAGATTGTGTGAGTGATTGAGTTGACCGTCACAATATTTGTTTGCCATTTGAAAGCTAAGTTCACTACTTCATGTTGATATAATATGTATCATAAACTTTTAACCTTCATCATACTTCTATGGATGTTTCCATATCCTTCACAAATCATGACTGAGAGTGAGAAGGATCTGGGATTTGACTGTGCATGCCAATGGACTACAACCTCAATGATGCTTACCTTGGAGGTTAAATTTTTTGAAAGAATGATATTACCATGAGCATTTGAATTAGTGAAGCACCATGTTAAACTATATTTCATCCCTTATAGATAAAGAGGCATTCTATAAATGATGGATTTTGAATAGAAGTTCAATATCGACACCCTCTTGTAAAGTGAGTTGTTTGAGATATCAAATCCTTTCCAAATTTGATACTAAACATGGATAAAATGAAAGGAGATAGTAAAAACCATATGTAATTATGATTTCAAACTAGATTATAATAAATTATTCAAAATAAGAGCAAAACCTATCAAATCCTTTCCAAACTCTATACCTAGCAAGCTACCCCTTGGGTCTTGTCACCTTGGTTTAGGCAAGCCAGAAGTAGAAGGGAGCTGACCATACCCTCTATCGATGCCTCTAAATCATTTTCTCCATTCAACCTATTCTTGATGCTAAACCCTCCCCTAGCTATAACTACATAATAACAATTTTTTCATCGATGTTTGCCATTCTGTTCAAGTGTGCAAGGCTGAGCAAAAGAGGTGTATAATTGGGAACCAACACTTTACTAGCATCATTGCTAAGAACTAAAATGAGGTCATGTTTCTTTGTGTCATCAAGGAATATTTTAAAAACTATAAGTATTTCATGTTGTGAAGTTTTTTTTTATTTTCTACATTTGGAATTTCTTGGCATTCAACATTGTATCACTACATTAGGGGTTGAGCCAAGAATTGATGTATTAGATAATTTGACTCTAGCTAAGTTTATTGCAAAGAGATGCTAAAATTACATGTTAGAAGGTGTTTTCTCCCCTTATGGACATAATTTCAAAAAAAAAAGTGTGTTTACCTTTTATCTCATCATTAAATTTAACAAGTATGTTTTCAACATATATCACAATCAATGTGTTAACTGTTATATTCTAGAATTGTGATTCTAGTGATGACTCCAACTTTACTATCTAGTTTCATGGAAGATTGGTCCGTATTTTGAATATCTTAATTTTATGTTTTGAGTTTTTTCTTGGTTACAAATATGGAATGATTGAGATCATCCTTCAAAGGTGATCCATCCAAGCAACTTATCTCACTCCTAACTATTCATCAAAGAAGAGGGAGATGAGTTTGGAGTCTTATTAAAGGGTAAGGTTCAACTGCTAAACAATGTCATGATTACTAAGATTATAATAATCTTGAAATTTTTGTTTAACTTCCCATTATTGAGAACTTTCATAGGTCTTTTAGTCATTCTAAAACTTATTGTCATATCTATTATCTATCTCCTTCTCAACTAGCTAAATCCCCTCCCAAATTTGATCCTACAAGTCCCATTCATTTAACCCCTCACATCTATTTTCCATTTATTCATGAATCTATAATTTAACCAATCATGAGGTATAGGTATATATATGAGAATGAACATCTTGAATTATTCATTTCCAAATTTAGGTTTATAAATTTTGATGGCATGGAAGGTTATTCTAGTGAAGTCTTGAATAAAGTAAGGAAATGTCTTCCAAATTTTCAAGGGAAAACTGTAGTTCGTGGTGATCAGTACTTGAGATATTTTCACAATATTATGAGGTTGAACATGAGAATGTGTGGATTAAGTTGTTTTTCCAAACATTGGAGGAAGATGCTTATGAATTATTCAATTCTCTTTCCCACGGATGTATTGATTCAGGGGAAGAAATGGACAATGTTTTTATAATTTAGTATGGTGATAAAATTGATCCCATGATCATTTTAACTGAGTTTAAAAATATCAAGAAGAACCATAATGAGTGTGTTGAATACTTTAACACATAGTTCAACAAAGTTATAATGTAGTTGTTCGAGAACATAAGGCCTAGTGATATAGTGTGCTTGATAAAATACTATGATGCCTTTGATCATAAAGTTACATATTACTTATGGGATAAGGTTTCCATGAACCTATGACTGGCATTCAATATGGCCATCCAAATTGAGAACAACATAAAAGCTATGGGAAAGCCCATGAACAAGTGGGGTGATGTGAAGTTGTTCGATCCTAAAAAACACAATACACTAAGAATGCCAACTTTGAGGAGATGGTTAAGACTCTGGCCTCTGGTGTCAAAGATATGTCATAAAATCTTGCTAGGGTTTAGAAGGGGGTCCCTCATGTGTCTACCAGTCAAGAGAGAGCTCTAAACTTGAATCATGCACAAATGGGGCCCGATTTCCATAATCTAGATAATGATAAATAGAAATGTCCTACACATGATGAAAGAACAGATAGACATAGAATAGAGGGGATAAAAAAGTTCCTAATGAATGCAGTAGGTTATGATATTGATTTTGATTGGTGTCACAAATTATTACTTCAATAAACTCCCTATGATATAGCTAAACTGATTGATGAAGATGCAGATGAACATGAGTCTACATCATTTAGTGATGAGATTATAATGTTCAATTGTTAAATTCCTAGAAGCAAGATATCTATCTCCACATAATTGATGGGTGTTGTTACTATTGATTAGTTTTGAAGTGTGGTGTAAAGGTATGTGTCCCAATTTGCAAATTTTCTTGTGAGGTTAATATGACATAAGAATATGAATTACTTATTCATGATTTTTACTTTTTAAGATCAATGATAATTAAAAAATATGGATTAATTTTTTTAGTTGAGGATAGGCAGTTACTAATTAATTGAACAATTTTCTAAGAGAATGAATACAACTTGAGAAGAAGGAAACAAGTTGATACTCCTCAAGGCAATACACCTTCAAATCCAAGGGAAGGGGATACAAGTAATAAAGTTAAGAAAACTATGATAGTTCTTAATACTTTCAAACCAATATCCATTTCCTAAATTGCTAATCCTAGAGGTACCCCCACTAAAAAGAAATAACCTTTGCTATCTAGTATTCCTAAGGGTGTGAATGATGTTAAATAAAATCCACTTCTAAAGGCCACTACTAAGCATACAAATCAATCGCAACCTACTCCACTTCAAACCTTAAGTGATTGCATTCTAGCTGAAGGTGTTGTTATCCTTACACAAAATACTCCTCTTCCTCAATATAGTATATGTTATATGGCCCAAGTGTTGAGCCAAATGAAAATCACTATGCCACTTATTGAATTATTAAGAATACCTAAGCATAGGAAGAGGGAATTTTAATACTTGGAATTTGGTGAGAATTTAGCTACAAATGAAATTAATTTACCCCAGACACCCCTAGAAAGTGATGAAGAATCTAAATAGGTTGTTGAACCCACTCTAGAGATCTATTTGGGGATTGCGTTAGTAGAAAATTAGCTGAATGTGGATCTATTTTATACAACCTTGTTGATCAATGGTCTTATTTTCCATAATTACATGTTTTTTCTAGTGTTTCTTATAACATAATGCCCTTGGTTATATTAAATGAGCTCAGAGTTAAGATTATATCAACCTATAGCGAGTGTTATGTCATGAACTCATGAGAAGTTCTAGTTATTGGACAAGTCAAGGAGTTGATAGTATAGTTAGTAGGCATCCAAGTAAGTGTTTAAATATGGATGTGGTAGTTATGGACTACCTACCTAAGTATGGGATGTTTTTATAATATAAATGGGTTGCTAGCATGGGTGGAAGTGTACAAATGAACATTTCTTACACCACCATTCCATTGAAGGTTAAGATGGTTAAATTTTGTATAGAGCCAAACATGATACATGTAATAAAAGATTAAAAATATTATCAAAATGAAGTATTGTACATAGACATTAGGATTGGGAACATCATTGGGAATGTTGACACTAGTGAATAGCTTGATATTCTTGATGTTAAACTTGGCAAAGAAGGTTTAGTTTAGAAGATGCATTCTGATATGACTTGCTCTAATATTGGAAATGGAGTAGGGGTTGTAGTCTAAGCCTCCAATGGTAAGTGTTTCAAGTTTTATTTTTAGCTATTCTTTGAGTGCACTAATAATACTATTGATTATGAGATACTCTTACCTGAATTACAAATTGATTGCAAACATGGAAATAAAAGCTTGATTGTCAAGGGTGATTATGAGCTAGTGGTAAAGCAAGTCCACAAGACTGATGCCACCAAAAATAAAAGGTTAAAACAATATGATAATGTCGTCTAAGATTTTCTTGAATTCTTTGATTCATTCAATTTTTGTTGTCATGATAAAATTTTCAATGAAGAAACTAACATATATATAGAATTAGGTGCTCAATTCAACATTGCAGATATAATCCATCATTATCAGTATCAAGTGGAAGTGCTTGTTAGAACTTCAATCCTAGATAATATTCATCACTAGTAGTTTTTTTGATGATGATGAACAAATTAGGTGGTTTCTAAATTATGAAGTTGAGTTCCATGACCAACTCATAGACTTGTAATCTACAGTTTACATTTGTGACGAAAAAGAAACATTGTTTGGGAAGGACATTATCCAGCAGAAGACAAACATGCTCCCTAGAGGATTGGTAAGTTTATGAGAATCTTTTGATGGAGAAAACATAATTAAGAGTCATGATTCATTTATTTCAAAGGATGTCAATAAGTGTAATTTGGGTTCTCATGAGAATCCAAGTAAGGGTTGGTTAGGTACTCACCTAAATGCAGTTGAGAAGCAAGTTTACATGCATCTATTTAGAAAGTATCATGGTTATTTATCATTGTCTTATTATAAGTTGAAAATGTATATGGAAGACTTATTCCAACATGTCATCCCATTGTAACTTAATAGCAACACTTTTAGGTATAAATAGATACCTATTAACCCCATCTTGTCCACTAGGATGTGGGATGAGTTAAAAAAGCTAAGGGAAAGTGGTATCATCTAGCCCATCAAGTATTCATTATGGGTTGCAAATTTAATCCCTTTGAGAAAGAAAAATTGTGACACCACTTGTGTGTGGATTTTTGAAAATTTGAAAGAGCTTATTTAAAAGATAATTAACCCCTACTCAATATGGAAAAGCTATCTTAAAGTGTTATAGGATCATAGATGTTGTCCACTTTAGATAGTTTCTTAGGATATAACCAGGTTGTGGTCTAGCAATATGAGAGAACCAAGACCATATTTACAATGTCTTGGGGCACATATGTATTTATGAGGATGCCTTTCAGGTTAATGAATACTAGTGTAATATATTAATGCGCTTTAGATGTTGATTTTGCAAGGATGATTAACAAGTTTATAGTTGTGTATCAAGATGATATTACTATGTGATATAATACTAGAGAAGAACATTTTGAGCATCTAGAGAAGTTGTTGATCAAATTTAGGGAATTCAGAATTTCACTCAATCCTAACAAATGTCTCATTGGAGTAAAAAGGGCCAAGTTTTTGGGACATATAGTGTCCAAAGATGGTATCATGATTGACTATAAGAGGGTAGAAGCCATTGACAAAATACCCACCCCATAGTCCAAGAAGGGAATTCAATCCTTCTTTAGACAAATGAATTTTGTAAGGAGGTTTATGTCCAATTTATAGAGATTACTTTGCCAATAACTTCTTTATTGAAAAAGCACAAAGCCATCAACTGGGAAAATAAAGTCACATAGGTATTCAATGACATCAGAGGAGCCTTAAAGTCTACTCCTATTTTAGCCAGCCTTGATTACATTAAGACATTTCATATATTCTCTTTTACATCATATAATACTATTGTTGTTATCCTTTTGCAAAAGAATGAAGATGGTCATGAGCAGCCTATAGCTTTCTTTAGCAAATCCATGCAAGGTGATGAACTAAATTACACCATAATGAAAAAACAATTGTTCGCTTTCTTGAATTCTATTAAATCATTCAAACCTTATATTATGAGCTCAAAGATTTTTTCCTACGTTCTACATACCATGGTGAAGGATATTTTAACTCAGATTGAAGTATCCAATAAGAGATGCAAGTGGGTCAACAAGTTGCAAAATTATGACATGGATATTTAGACCACTAATTTAGTGTGAAAGATGGGTCTAGCCAAGCTCATAGTTGAGACCAACATAAAATTTATTGGGGTAAAAACTAATATTTTTAATATTGATTATTTCTTGAGTCAATTTAATATGTCCCCATGATACACAAACATTGTTTACTACTTGTAAAATCTGAACTGTGCCCCTGACTTAGACAAGAATCAAAGGAAGACTCTTAAGCATATTTCCAAAAAATACCTCTTCACTAAAAATGGACTTGCATGGAAGAATTTGTAAGGGGTTCTCCTGAGATGCATGCTAGAAGAATAAATTATTGAACTCATTGAAGATTTCCTTAGTGTAGTATGTCGCAGCCATTTTGCAACTAATTAATTCACAAAATGGGTTGAGACAATCCATACAAATAATGCTACACACCTAGTGGTTGTGTAGTTTCTACTAAATCAGATTATTTATATATTTGGTATGCCTATCAAAATTATTATTGATAATGCCATGAGTTTCAAAGCTAAACCTTTGGTGGCATTGTGCAAAGAATACATAATTGAGTTGACCTATGTTTCCAATTAAAACTCTCACAGAATTGGGAAAACAAAATCTAATAATAATAACATGCTCCAAATCATTAGAAAAACATTATAATTAAATAAAAAGAACTATAGTGAATAGCTAATGTTTACTTTTTAGGATGATAGGATAATTCCCAAGAGAGCTACAAGAAAAAACCCTTTTAAAATTATATATGGATCTCAAGCAATTTTTCTTATGAATTTATAGTTGTTGACCTATAAGCTCATGTAGAAACTATAAGATGATGAGAAAATCAACCACTATGAAAGCAGGATGAACCAAATTATTGAGCTTGATAAAATTTGAAGAAAATCTCAAGGAAAGACACCTCAAGTTCAAGGAAAATTTGAAGAAGATATTTGATAGAAAGGTCACTCCAAGAACCTTCCATGTATGTGATATAGTTCTACTTTGGGATAGTATGCATGAGGATAAAGGCAAGCATGGAAAATTTGATGCCTTATAGATGGGTCCTTATTTGATCCACTATAAAATTAGGGAGCACACTTTTTAAAGAGAGATCTAGATGGTGAAATATTGGAATTTCCAATCAATGGTAGACATCTAAAACACTTATTTTATTGAGCCAACAACCATGTACATAACTATATAGTGTATAGTCTTGTTCCTTTGTTATCCCTTTGTTTTAGGCCTTATTTTTTTAGTTTCCTTTCATTTTTATTATCATGTATTCATTTTTAGATCCTCTTGATCTATTTTTTTTAGCCTACTAGTATTTTCTTGAACCTTCATGGGTGTGTGTTTGTTGATAAATTCTTGAAGTGTTAACTCTATGGCCCAATGGATTGACACCTAGTATCACATTATGGGGTTCTTTGCACACCTTCAGTGGGTGTACATCCCCAAGTGAGAGTCAATTTTAGTGGCCAAAATTATACAGAAGTAATTGAGCCCTTTCTAAGTATAAAAGACTATTTTTTTTTAGCCCACTTCCTATTTCAGGTGTTCATCAGAGGTCAAGTGTCCTATAGTGGTCTATTAAAAGCAAATTTCAAGTCATATCTAAGCATCTCAAAACCCTTATTATAATTTCTCTAGATTAGGCCATTTGATTTAAATTCAAATTTGGTAGGAAAAATTTTCATTGGAATGCTTCAAATATGCCATGGATTTAGTTTAATTTTTATACTAAGGTTTAATTACGTTTATTAACATGACCAAAACTTAGTCTAAAATTCATATTTGGTCCACTTTATATCTCATGGCGCTTGGTCCCTTTTATCTATTAAAATGTTCTAATTAACACTTGGTCCCTTTATTATAAACTTATCTTAAATTCATATCCTAAAGATTTTATCATATACAACAAAACCTTAGGCTAAGACTTAATATTTAGTTATTTATTCCCCAAACTCTGACTTAATTATTTTCATGGTAATTGATGAACCAATCATGTACAACATAGCAAATCAAAATCCAATAGTGTGCATTAAATCAAATATATATTATCAAAAAATGTTTATAAAAGTATTTAAGTCAAGAATATTGATCATTAATGCATTCACCCAGGCAGAGATGATCGAATGGTGTGTGAATAACATTGAAATGTCAAATTTTATAAGAGATTTATAAGAGTGACAAGTTTAACCATATCAAGGGTGGTTTAAATATCTAACAAAGAGTGAAGAGTTGAAATTTAAAAGGTCCTAAGAGCTCCATGAGAGTGATAAGTGTCACCATCTTGATGGGCAGTTGGAAGATCTAATGACACATGATAGATTCAATATGTTAACACACTTTTTAAAGGATCTGAGAATGACAAGTGGCACCATCTTGGGTGCTTAGGGATTAGATCAATGGTTCATGGGCCTTGCTATAAGTCAATAAGTCAACAAGCCTTTGAGCAAGTGTGGAGATGACACATGTCATAATTGTGGTGAATAGAATGAAGATTGACCAATAGCATTCAACCTATCAGATCTTCATCTGATGGTGTGAAAGGAAAGTTAACCTTCTAA
>JARHVA010004077.1:1077500-1082500 GCA_037957365.1 Torreya grandis | reverse complement strand
AACATTTAACACTGCACTTGATGGTGGTCTAGAAATTTGATGACTTTAAACATTATAGTCTTTATTGGTGGACAAAAATATTACAAGGAATAAAGATCTTGAAACTAGATTTTGGTGGATAGAAATATTACCAAGAATAGAGATCTTGAAACTAGATTTAGGGTGCTTTTTGAATTATTTATATTTTTAATGTGCATCATTCTAGCTACATTTATGTTTAGAAGAGCTCCCCTTATTTTGGTAGGCTTGTGGTTTCTTTAGTTCCTCTTCCTATATGAAGAGGTAGACTTGTGGTTGCTTTTGTTTCTAGACAAGCTTCCAATACTTAAGAGACTATATCAAATACCCATAAGTCATAGTAATACATATCTAATAGTAAAAGCCAAAAAAATAATAATAGTTTTCTATTGCACTAAAAATGGTTTAATTCTACCTTGCTTTTGCTTTACCTTTGTTAGTTAGAAATATATTGAAAATTTGGTTTTTCATGGTGAATATAAACTTTAAGTGGATTCAACAGTTTAAATTAGAATTAATGTGTAATTTTTAAATGAAAATAAAGAAACTCTCTTTTATCCCTTAGCAATGTGGATGAGATGGATTTCTCAATTTTTAAATTCACAGAAAGAACAGATGATTTAGTGAAAATTTAGGAGCTATGTTTTTGTTGGGTTCCACATAGCACATCTCTTCGGTAAACACATCATGTACCCACCTGCATTGGGACTTTTCTTCCATAAAATGCTTTAAATTATATATGCATATGATGATATATATAGTCTATTAATTACATATTTCATTTGTGAAGTCACCAAGGAAATGACTATCAGAGATACTCACATCAAAAATCCTCTTAAGATGATTTTCATACGTATCATTTTTGGTAATACCATTAAACCTTTGGTGAAATTGCACATACCCAACCTGGTGACCAGTATGAGGGTCCATGAAAAATCACAAAGATTCATGAATTTCCTCATAATTTTTGGTGTAGATATCACCATCTAGAGTTAGAATGAATGGATCATTGTTCATTACAATAGAGACTCTAATCTGCAAACTATGATTAGAAGAAACTTATCATGGTTATTATTGACTAGACAAGATAACTTGAGAGTGGGTATCATTACCAGTACACTAAGATCACTGGACTTATAATTATGTGGGTTTCCAGGTCTATTTTCATGTGAGACATATATAATACCTATAAAATCATGCCCATTGATGTCAATATCATTTCCCTTCTCAAGAAAAATTGGTACACTAGCTATAGCAAATGATAAAATAGACAACACCATTCACTAGTAGTGAAATACATAAATTATATTATCTGAATATTTTTAAATATATCAAAATAAATCACTACATAAAAAAATCAGACTCATAGTGACAAATATGCAATATGAATAACTAGAAGAAATATAGAATAACCAAAATAAAATTATTTCTTCAAATTATTTAAATCGTTCTCCATTATAATAAAGATCAAATACAATGTATTTATTGAATTTCATGTGAACATGCTTTTCTAATAAATAAATAAAACATTGTAAATTTATCTAAATAATAAAAATAAAACAACTTGCATGAAATATAAACTAATGTTATTTCCATCCTTTCTAAGGCTTTATTATTCTAAAAATAGATTAACTAAATATCAACTGATTATTAAATCAATTGCATTATTTTATAAATGATTGAATTTGAAATAGAACTAGGACTCAAGAGCAATAAACCAAAATTCACCCCCTTGATGTTTACTAAACTAAAAATTTAATCTTGGATTTTGGAAATTTGAACTTATGCAATAGCTTTGGTGAAGATATTTGTAACTTGTTCCTATGTGTTTAAATACTTCAATTCTACATCTTTTTTCTAGACCAAATATTGAGTAAAATGGTACTTCAAATCAAAATTCTTTGACATGTTATGATGCACTGGATTCTTAGCTAATCTGATTGCACTTACATTATCACAAAAAATCACTATAGGTTGATGTTGTTTCTCTCTAACTTTTCTAATAACTTTCAGAGCCATAATGCTTGTGTGCATGATGAATTGACTAGAATATATTCTACTTCTATAGATGAAAGAGAAACTATACTTTAACTCTTTGATCTTGATGTAACCAAGCCCAAACCAAGTGATAAAACAATTACCATATGTAGACTTTCGATCATCCAAACTACCTCCCCAATCAGAATCACTAAAGCCAACAAGTTCAAACTTTTTAAAAGTGTAATAATGAATAAGAAATTTTGGATTACCTTTCACATACCAAAATATCCTCTTGGTTACCTCCATATGAATTTTAGATGGATTGGATATATATCTTAATAGAAGAGAGACTGAATATGTAATATCTAGTGTTGTGTGAGTTTGGAACATTAAGCTTCCAATAATAATTTTTTAAGTTGTCTCATCAACTCTTTCATCACCATCTTCTTTACATAGCATAACTCTATGGGAATTTGGAGTGGAGACTAGTTTACAGTCAACCATATTGGATTTATTCAACATATCATTTACATACTTTGATTGAGAAATGAAGATGTCATATTTACATTGATGAACCTCTATCCCTAAAAATTATTTCATGAGATTTAAATATTTCATTCCAAATTCATTCATCATTGCAATTTTGAATTCATCCTTCATCTTATAATTGCTTCCCATATATAACAAATCATCAACATACAAACTTATAGTAAGAATATCATTATCTTCTTCCATCTAGTAAAGAGTAGTCTCACTTTTTTTCTTTTAAATCCATTATACTAAAAATACCCATCAATCCTTGCATACCATGCTCTGGATGATTGTTTGAGGCCATAAAAATCCTTCTTCAACTTGTAGACTTCACATTATTTACCTTTCACTTCAAAACCTTGTAGATGTTCTACATAGACTTCTTCTAAGTACCCATTCAAAAAGGCACTTTTCAAATCCATATGATGTATTCTCCATTTATTTTGAGTTGTTACTGAAATCATGATTATTATAGTCTCTTGTCTTGCTACTAATGCAAATGTATCTTCATATCTATCTCATACCTGTATGGGAAGGCCTTAGCAACTAACCTTGTCTTGTGTCTTTCAACACTTCCATCATTTTTGTACTTAGTATTTTATACCCATTTAGTACCAAAAATTTTCTTTTTACATGAAATCTTTGTAAGCTCCCAAGTATAATTCTTATGAATATAATCTAACTCATCTTCCATTGATTGCACACAAACATCATTAGTACATACATATTTAAAACATGATGGTTCAAAATTATCTTGTGTAATTAAAGCATAATTTACTGTCTCACCTCTTGGAAATTCTTCATGTGTTTGGCTTCTTCTATGCTAATAAATTTCACTCAAGATTTTTACCTTCATTGAATAACTAGGACTTGAAATTGGAGTTGTGCTTTGAATACATGCACTAGATGAGGGGATATTTAATGTACTTGTACTTGAAGTTTGAAGTATGATAAAATATATTCACTATATTAGGGGCTACTTAATAGACTTTTAGCACTTGGCATTAAAGTACCTTTGGGCTACTCATTAGTGATATCATCATAATTACCATCATTAAAAATGGATTTAAACTTCTCAATATTGTCTTTATCTTTATCATGACCATACATTCCCCCATCATTAAAAATAACATATCTTGACACAAGTATACTATTAGTGATAGGATTATAAAGCCTATAATATTTACTTTGTTCACTTTACCCAATAAAAATACAATACTCACTCTTTGGATCTCATTTCTTCCTTTTGTAATCAACTACTTGAACATCAACTAAATAACAAAAAGCTTTGAAATATTTGACATTAGGCTTCTTTTCATACCATGCCTCATATGGATTCATCTTTTCAAGTGCACTAGTGAGACTTCGATTGAAAATATATAATGTTGTAAAAACTGCATCACCCCAAAATGAGTTGTTTAATCCCTTTATTTTTAACATGTTCCTTACCATTTCTTCCACTTTACAGTTATTCCTTTCAGGCACACTATTTTTTTGATGGGTTTAGGAAGTTTTGATTTTCTTTTTGATGCTATTCAAATCATAATAATTCATAAAATCATTTGAATAAAATTCACCTCCATGATCAGTCCTTAAACACTTTATTTTATAACCACTTTTATTCTATACAAGGGCTTTAAATCTCTTAGATGTATCAAATGCTTCAATGTTTTCCTTCAAAAAATAAACCCAACACTTTCTTGAATAATCATAAATAAATTTAATGAAATATGATGACTTATCTAGACTTTTTGTTTACATATGACCATAAATATCTGAATGAACCAATTAATAAATATGATGATCCCTCCATGCACTACCTTTTGGAAACTTTTTTCTTGCATGTTTGCCTTTAATACATCCTTCACAAAGTTCTTTATGACCCTCAACCTTTGGAAAACCATAAACCAATTCTTTTGATGTTAGTAACTTCAAACTTTGAAAATTCAAGTGTCGATACCTGAGATGCCATGACCAACTTTTATTTGAACATATGTCATATTTGGAAGACTGTTACTATGGTCTTAAAACTTAAATGGGAATATCCTATTCTTAGACATAGGTGTAATTATAACAACCTTATTTCCTTGATTCTAGTCATAGATCATGCATTGCTGATCATCAAAACCCACCTTATACTTCTTTTCACATAACTATCCAACACTTAGTAGATTATGTTTCAACTTTGGGGTGTAATAAATATCATTAATACTTTTCTTACCTTCTGTAGTATTCACCTTCATAGTTTATTTTGCTGTAAACTCCAAAGATTTATCAATACCAAGTTTGATATTGTATTTTTGAAATTTTTGTCCATTGTAGAAAATAACACATTGTTCTCTGACATGTGAATAAAATAGCCTGAATATAGATACCAAGCCTCATTGTAAATGTTTTTAGATTTATGATATGAAATAAATAAAACTACGTGAAGAATCATCACACTCATTAGCATAATTAACACTTCTATT
>JARHVA010004077.1:1062500-1072500 GCA_037957365.1 Torreya grandis | reverse complement strand
TAAATATACAGGGTTGGGATGCATTTAGGATTTTCCTTGATGAGATATAGAAGTGATTTACTTGAGAAGAAGGGTCGATTACATGGAGGTGTGGATAAATGTATTTAAAATTATTTTTTTGGGGGAGCGTGAAAATTTTCTTGAGATTTGAGTGTGATATGAGGATATTTAGATTTTATTGATTTTTAGAAGATATAAATATTCAAATGCTATGGAATTTTTTTATTAAGGATTAGTTAATTAATTGGGATTTATTAACTAATACAACACGTTGCAAACTTTTTAGGATTGGATGTGATTATGAAAACTAATGAATTATTTTTATTAAGATTAAAATTGAGGGTGTTGATTGGTCCCTCAACTAGATAAAATAAAGAAAAAAATCTACAGTAGTGAACACTCACAAAAATAGGGCATGAAAGCCCACATAATGAAAAAATAACTAAAATAAAATAAATGAAGATCTAGTACAACAAAGGATAATGACTTCAAGAAACTCAAGTTTCAACAGAGAAATGAACCTGTGCAACAAATGGAATAAATGAAATAAATAATAATCAACTAATTTCATCCTCTAAGGGTTTTAACATGACCCCTCAAACCTGAATAGAATATGTTACCAAAAAGATATAATGAACATTAAACTAGAGTTATAGATTAAAAGGTACAAAAATAACCATATCTAACCACACTAAGTTGAAATATCCTAAAATAAATTAGCAAAAGCTATAGAATACATTAAGGAAAGCCCAGTAAGTCTATAAAGAATAAACATTGTAGGTTTTTTATTCCAATTTATGTTTTTTCCTAATGAGGTCATTAAGTTTAAAATACACATGTATAATTTGTATTAAATATGGTTGGTGTGGATGCACTTGAAACTTACCAACCATTCTTGACATCTTGAACATAGTGATCACTATCCATTTAGAAACTATCCTATCTTCACATTGCCAAATGTAGGTGGCTTTATGCCTCTCCTATACCTATTTTTTACCTCTCCTCAAAGCTATTTTCATCATTTATATTAACAATCTATTATTATACTCATACTTTGTTCCCTATTTACTATAATACTTTATGTTTTCATGTATTAATCATCAAGTGTGTTTGAATGTCACTGGTTCTTAATTATGTCCCATTATGACAAATTATGATTCATACTAACATGGTATCAAAGCATGTTCTAGTAAAATGAGAACTTTGTATTATTTTAATTGAAACAACCCCAAATGTTTTTTTGGAAATGTATATAAAAGTACATTTTTGGATGTGTGTCAAACTCAATACCTCACTTGCTAATACAAGTGATAATCATTTAATGCATTTACATACGTGTAATTGAAACCAAATGAGGTGAACTGAGGTAATTAGCTGAAGGTAACTAAATACAAAAATTTCTATGAGGAAGGAAGATACCTTTATTGATGTTATGGGATTTGAGGCATATTAACATATGCATACATGGATAGGACCGAGCACCATATATGACACTAATTCTTCCACATATGACCATTTATAGGTCCTTAACCCTAGGGAAATACCTCACTCTCTTAAGTGGGTTTTAGTTCCACTTGAGGATGTTTAAGATCTTATGATTAGTCTAACCAAAAGGATAACTATGAAAACCTATGTTATTGTTTAGATTAATAAGTCTTGGTTAAAATTACAAGCTACTTTAATGATCTAATTTCATAATTAAATATAATTTTAAAAAAATAAATTATAACTAGAAACTAGAAATTAATTCAATACATGCATATTTATGTTAAATTGACACAAGTATATAGTAGAAACATCATTTCATAAAAGAAAAAAAAAAATAAAAACATATTGAATCTCAAGGCATCACAGTGTTGTTAACCAAGGTTATTAATTACCTCGTGGCATTAGGGTCACCACACTATTTCCAATGTGTTCCTTTATTAGTTCACATATAACAATCAATTAATAAGCATGAATTTTATTATTCAAATAAATTAATGATGATAAAATTAGGATCAACATCATTATTAATTAATAACTTTCATGGGTAGCCTATAATTTTATCTACGTTATGACAATATATTAACATAACCAATGCAATATAATAATATAAGAGAGCATTCAATGAATTCCAAACATATTACATGCAAGGTTATTTATTTTCACAAAATAATTGATCATACAACTATTTATAAGTTTAAAGACAAAGAACATATTCAAATCATATATTCCAATCTTTTCCAATTATATATTAACTTATAATTCTATCAAAATGATAAATAATTATCCCATTAATTCATTCTTATAATAAATAATTCCTTAAGGAAAAAATTCCATTTATATAATATTTTCCATTATCATCTAAGGTAATAAATTTCATCATAAATAAAATATCATATTATATATTTGAATGACTACATTATAATCTTGTATTCAATAGGTTTTTAAGTGAACTAGATGATTTAAAAGTATATGAACAATATAATATTTCCATACAATTAAATGCAAACAACTTGTTCAAAATAGGGATTCAACCTAGTTTGAAGTTGAGTGGAACCCAAATAAATTTTTACACTTAAGTAACTTTTACAACAATAATGTAGCGAATTCCATGGTGCAATAATGCAACTAAGTTCAACCAACAGAAAAGGGGAAGAAGCATATGCAGTCCATAAGGATAAAATCATTAAGTATGTATACATCTATCATTTGTTAATACAACATCAAAAAAAGTAGAATACTATACGCAACTAATTCATTTCATAAATTAGAGAAATCTAATATAGTTTCAAATTAATTCTATATTAATTCATCTAAGACTCCCAATTTAATTACATTTTAGGCAACTTTTTAACAAAGTAATCAACTCAAAAAATTTATTCATTTCAATAAATGTATAATATTAAATGAGAGAATAAAAAAACATTTTAAGATTTAATAATAGTATACATACATCTATACACAACCATGTATGTTTGAAGTGTTTATTAGAGAAAGGTATTTGTTTATGTTTTCTGTATACATAGTAGTAAGTGTAATTAGAGTAATCACATATTATAAATAAAAAACATTTAATACAACTCCATGTTTTATACAACCTCTAATGGTTATAAAATCAAATATAAACTAACTCACAAGTATCTATTAAATGAATTATTGATTACCATTTTACTTATCAAATCAAATCTATATGCTTCTACATTAAGTAAACATACACACACACACATCTGAGTAAACTTTTATACATACATACATATATATATATATATATATATATATATATATATATATATATATATATATATATATATGTATGTATGTATGTATGTATGTATGTATGTATGTATGTATGTATGTATGTATGTATGTATGTATGTATGTATGTATAGATATGTATGTATGTATATATATATATATATATATATATATATAGATATGTATGTATATATATATATATATATATATATATATATATATATATATATATATATATATATATATATGTATGTGTGTGTGTGTGTCTATATATATATATATATATGTGTGTGTGTGTGTGTGTGTGTGTGTGTGTGTGTGTGTGTGTGTGTGTGTGTGTGTGTGTATGTATATATATATATGTATATATATATATATATATATATATATATATATATATATATATATATATATATATATATGTATATATATATATATATATATATATGAGTAAACTTTTACTTATTTAACTATCATGAGCATATAACCAAATCAAGAGATTACTTTTGCATTAATAATATCAATAGAATACTCTAATTTAGGAATAAAAATGAGAACTATCTAAAGTTACAATAACATAGAAAAATGAATTAGTTTCATCAATATAATAACTCGAGCATTTAAATCTTACCATTGATAACACTTAAGCCTGCATTCATTTTCCATGTTCCATTAACAACATAGGTTAACACTAACATAATTAACCAATATTGAATCAAGATAGAATAATAAATATGTTCATGAATTAAATAACATTAAATATTATCAACTAAGTAAGGAATGTATAAAAATATAAATAATTCATTACCAATTATTTCATTTTGTTCATAAAATAATCCAATAATGGATCAACAAGTAATAAAATTAGAGAAACCCTCCCAACCAATCCTATGAGCCCAACCATTGGTGGCCCTTACCACCCCAACCATCAACTAGATGGTAGTTTCGGTAACCATGAATGAGAAGAGATTTCTGAGCAAGTTAGATTCCAAACCATTAGATATCTCAACACAAAAATATAACACAAATGAAATACAAACCATCACAATTCTGAGGTGATATAGAAATAACCAACCCATCATTAATATAAATCAAAAGTAGGGATAACTAATTTTAGGTTGCATACAATATATAGTAATGGATTAATTAACTAAATCCATTTCTATAGCTTCCAAAAAGCCAACTTGGATCCCCCTCCATGTATGTGGTTAGCCAAAGTTATCTTGATTGTAAACTTATAATCCAGGTATACAACATACCAACTAAATATCTAATTATTTAGGTCTAGTCTGGAAATGGTGACCTAGCAAGGGTGGATTCAATATACAAACTACAACATATAACTCACTCATATAACATCTCAAACAATATTCAATCAATCCAATATACATTCACAATAATTGATTATGTAAACCATATTTAATATAAAAATAATCTTTGCAATATAATAAAATACTTACAAGCTCAAAATCAAACCCTTACATTTAAATATCTATAAAATAAATTCCAAAAAAATTCACTCAGAATACTCAAAGTGAGGATACATTATAACTCATAGTGAACTTTATAAATGAAGAAGTGGTAGGAAAAGTGAAGGCCATAAAGAGCATAAAAATGGTGGAATATATCAAGGTGATATGGGCTATGATGGTGAGAGATAGAAACAAGGTACTTCAGGTGATGGACTTAAAGAATCACAAATATATACACATGTAAATTTTAATGGCATGTCACCTTGTCAATTAAATAGTTAACTTCAACCAAATTATTTCAATTACCCAATACATGATTTAAACAAGTGTCATCCCAATTAAAATAGGAGTTAAATATCTAATGACTCCTCTAAAAACATAGATAACACACCACATGTCAATTACATGAGTCTAAAATAAATTAGATAAAATTTCAATTGATTCAACTATTTAAAACTAATTATGTGACTCTAAAACCAATTATAAAAAAAATGGAAAAGGCTTCTCTAATGAAAGATGTATCCTATATAATATAATCAACTGATGTAGAATTCCACACACACACAAACATATATATATATATATATATATATATATATATATATATATATATATATATATATATATATATATATATATATATATATATATATATATATTTCCATTCTCACTTTCAATAATTATAAAAATAATAGTTATATTTGTAACAATAACTATATTTATTTGTTGAATAAAGGAAACATAAAACTGCCAATAAAACCATATGTGTTGATTAATTTTGGGTTGTCTGTTGAACCTAGGTTCAAATCCCCACCAGTCTCTACATACACTCTATTACTGCTATGTCATTGTAGTGTATCTCAAATTAGTCACCACCCTAGATGTTATAACTTCCTTTATGAAGGTTATAACTACCATATTGAATAATGTAAGTTACACTAAAAGGGATGTAATATTTTATTATGGTAAAGTGGGGTTTTTTAAAATAAATGAGTGTAAATCAGCTATTTCACCTCATTATAAATCCATGACCACTAATTATGTCTTAACTTTTGTGCATGAAAGTTTAACCAATAATACTCTTATAGTTTTGTTTGGAGTGATTGTTTATTCATACATCATGCAAGTGATAAAATATTTGAAGGTGAATTGGGTAGTGATGGTGAAGGGAAATGACATAGTAGTTTAGATGATATCCTACACCAAATGGCCCAAATCATATACCAAACTAGGATTCAAGGCAACTTGTGTTTTTACATGACTTACACCCATTGGTAAGTGTTTCATAGCTTGAAATGTGGTGGCATATTTGATTATTTGTTTTCTATTATCAAGGGTGGATGAGGATGTCATGAGAATTTATTTGGTTAAGCTAGGTGTCAAAATATGATGTGCATCTCGAATCAACACTACATTACAACCAATATGAGACAAGATATTGAGGTCCATGAGTATATATATGTATATAATAATTTTAAATATAACATATTATAATAGTATATATTTATATGTTATATACTATATTATTAGTAGTATAATTACGTTATTAGTATATATATTAAGTTTTCCTACCCCTAATATACATTATGTTAACATTTAAATGGAATTGTTAAATAGATAACCATCTTAAAAAATCATCACAGGTAGGGTCGATAATCAAATATAGGCCTTGGTGACACTGATACAAATTTTATGATTTGAAATTAGGGCTATATTTAATGGTCATCCATGCCTACAATTAATTTTTTATATGATAGTATATATTTAATATTTCCATTCAAATTTTACTATAATTCATAGTATAATAAATAAACACTAGATAATAATATAAATTTATTGCAATCCTTAATCGTTTTTTATGACTAGTGAAAAATTTTACATTTCATATAAGATGGTATCCTAAAAAATTGGCTATATTTTATAGATAAAACACATAAATACAGACATATCACTATAAAATTTAGGCTTTGTTTGTAATTAATTGAGGCTAAAATTGGATAATGGAAAATTGTTTTTTTTTCTTATTGCCACATAGATTAAACTTATAGTTGCCCCAATTGTTAATGTTATGTTAGAAAAAGGTATGTAACATTATGTTTTGGTAAATTATGTTTTTGTAAAGTGAAATAATGTAAATTTTTAGTCATAGTTCACAAACCCATGGATGCTAACCCTATATTACCTATTTTGCATAAATCATTTTGAAATAATAATTTGAAATTTATAATGAATGTCATGATATAAAATGAGGTTGTGTGTTACTTCATTATAAAATGAGTTATGTGTGACTTCATATAATAATGAGTTATGTGGTGAGGAAATTTTTAATTTCAAAATGAGCTTGAGTAATAGTGAAGACATGGAAAAGGACAAGCCCATATAGAGAATGAATGTAGTGAAATATTTAAAGGTGAGTTGGGTGGTGATGGTGAGTTGAAATTATATGATATTTAAGGTGAGTGATGTAATCAAATAAGATTAAGTAAAGACACATGAAAATCTCAATGACATATCACATTGGTCAATGCAATTTATAACTTCCACCAAACTATTTCAATTTCATAATACATGTTTGAAACATGTGTCATTTCAACTAAAACAAGTCTCAGATATTCAATTACTCTTATAAAATCTATATAATACCTCACATGTCAATTTGGATGAGTCTAAAACTCATTAGATGAAAATTATGATCCTTTGACTATTTAAAACCTAATTCGGTGACTCTAAAACTAATTATTAAAAATTAGAAAATGTTTACTCAATGAAAGATGTCTTCGATATAATGTAATCAACATGATGTAGGATTCCATATGAAAATATATATGGATATATATATTTCCAATATTTTCCCATTTTCATTATTAATAACCCTAAAATTAACCATTTTATTTTGAATAATAGCGTTTAATTATCTTTATTCGGTGAATACAAGAAACATAAAATTACTGAGATGACCTCAAGGATTGATAATTTTGGGTATTCTATTGGACATAGGTTTGAATCCCTACTATTATTTATATACTCTTTGAAAGCTTATGATAGTCTAATTTATTTCAAATTAAGCATCAGCCTTGTGTTTATATATTTAGAGGCTACCACTGCCATATTAAAGAGTATAATTCATAGATTATTTTTTATTAAAATTTAATCTAGTATAATTGTTAAAATCCTTCTGATAGTGGCCTTTTACACACATTAAACAAGTTATGTATCCAAAATCCTTGCCTATACTACTTCTTCATCCATGCCCCGAAGTTGTTGCACCTTCATTGGACCCTCTAGATTGATTAAATACACTAAGCTAATTATAAATTACCTATTATTTTTGGGAATTCCCTCCATCTTAAATTTGATAAAAATCCACCTTAGTTTTACCTAAACCTATCACCTTTAGGTTTATTATAACCTCCATAATTTTGATAACCACCTTGATATTGTGGTTATTATGTGATGATAACTTGGTGTATCCCCATATCTTTTATTTACTTAATCTCATCTATCACTATGAAATTATGTATTTTTTGTATGTTCATATCGTAGATATTATTGTAACAAGTGACATTGATTTTGTTAGCATAATCAAATAAAAAGCATTTGCACATTTCAGAATTGCCCTTGGAAAGTTAAGATGAAAATGTCACAATTTAAACTTATTATTTTTTAAATTGTCCTTGGTGTGTCTGTCCACTTCAAAAATAGGACACTACGATGTTCTTGACATCTCCCATGCAAAACTTGTTGAAATATTCTACAATTGAGTCACCACCTTTGAAATTTAAGATTCAATAAATATGCTTTTTATTGTATTGAAGTATCCAATAAATTAAATTTTGAATACATCATCTAATGCTTCATGCACAAAAAAATCATAATTTCCATTTGTCTTCTGAATGCAAGTAATAATTTATCGACAAATGGTTGCACATGTTGAAATGAGTGGATGTCATTAGACTACTTTGACAATAATTTCTTAAAATATACATTATACACACACATGATTTTAATTACATCCTTATTGATCTCATTAATGGTATATATTATCTCTTTCTCAAAATAGGATTTATGAAAGTCTTTTATAAATCAATTATTCAATTCATTAAATGTGACCATCATCTGATCTAGGTTATCCTTTCAGTACTAGATATGCACATAATCTAAAAATGTCATCACAAATTGGCTAGCCTTTTGGTCATGTACTTTGACTCTATTAAAGACCCATGATTTCACATTTATGAATCTATTATGTGGCATCCTTGATGTCATATATTATGGAAAATTCATCAAATTTTTATTAAAAATTATTAGATGAGTTGCCACTTATTATTTTTATTGTTGTTGTTGAGTATTTCTCCCATATGTGATACCTCTTCCTCATTCACTAGGATCCCCTCCTTTTAAAACTATAGTAGGCTATAAACTCCCTTATTTAGTGAATTCATGATTCGCAATTTTTGGTTTCTTTAATGGAATATTCACTCCACCTAGTGAACCTATTGCACTTGGCCTTCTTATTCATGTAGTAGTTATCTTCTCTGTTGTTTTTTGTATGCACTTTAAAACTACACGTATATTAATGTGTGTATTAACATTTTCCTTTATAAATTGAAAAAAAATATAAAATAAAATACTCAATCCTATTCACAATAGAATTATTTACCTTGAATAATTCCAGATTAATTTCTTCCTGTAAATGTAGTTATGTGAGCGTTTTGATGTCAAGTGAATCAAATTCATAGCCACTTTCATTTTTTGTGCATCCTATGACTTCATAATATTTATATATCTAATAAACATATTCCCATGTATATTATTCAAAGATGGAACCTTCTATGTTCACATCACTATAAATAAATGTTTATCTTTCACCTTTATGAAAATCCACCATATGCCCTATTTGCCTCTCATGTATTCTAAGAACTTCGCCTTGGCTAGGCTCTCACATTCATTTTGGATCCTTTGCACTAATTACTTTATTCAATATTTCATTGTATTTTTACATCACATCTTCCCTCTCATTAATATAGTCCATCTTCAAGGAAGTTATTTTCAAAAAAAATGTGAAACACTCACTCTACTCTACTCAACACTTATGTCTAACCCAAATTACATTTTAAAGTTGTCAATTCAAAGGTAAGGATTTCCTAATCCTATCACTAATAAGGAGAAAATGGATATTTTTTAATAAATAAAATAATGGATACTATATCTAATGTGTAGACACTTTAAGCTTAATCCAAATCATGATAGTCTAAAATAACTCCCAGAATAGATGTTTTCATCTGAAG
>JARHVA010004077.1:1045000-1055000 GCA_037957365.1 Torreya grandis | reverse complement strand
TTAAAGATGCAATGATCTATTTAAAAGTTCAATAAGGATTTTACCAGGGATAAGGATGAATAGTTTCTAGTAGATTTTGGGGAACTTTATAAGATTTTTGGAATTTTAAATATTTGTGAAATTATGGATTTTTTGATGTTTTCTATAGTTTTTACTAATGATGAAACTATGAACAATGGTATAACCATAACTATCATTGGTTTTGGAGGTGTTATTGGGTGGTATGGATGAGGGATCTAAAAATGAGCTCTCCAAAGACTACATTGCATAGGAACCATATCCCCAATATATTTCATGCCATGTTGACATTGATGTGTATGTTGATATTAAAGCTGATTTATATACTCTAAAGAAGATTTTATAAGCCAATTGTTAGGGTGTGGAGCTAAAAGCTTCAACCGTTTGCACACACATGAAGAAAGGATGCTGAAGAACCAGAGCCACCGGCGTCGGCAGTATGACCGATGTCGGTCAGATGCAGTGGAGAAGGAGACCGGCGACGGCAGAGAGTCGGCCGACGTCGGCAGTACCAGACAAGCAGGGACCGACGTCGGTCGCCTGTGCGGTCCAAAACTGCTGTTTACGAATAGTCAGTTAGTTAAACCGAGTGTTTGCATGCTAAGAGACTATTTTAAGTCGTGAGCTGTGTGTCTAATTTTAGTAGTTAGAGGTCTATTTTTGTAACCATGGATTCCTATTTAAAGAACCATGAGGCATGTATTGTAATTATCATATTGATCAAGTAAGAGCATTGAAGCAAGCAAGGTCAAGGAGATCTACAGGTGTAAGGTCAAGGAGATCAGCTATAGCATTCAAGGAGGGATTGTAACTCAGGGTTTAGAGTTGGTTTTGTGTTGAGCAAGAGAGAGGGAAGAAGGTCTTGAGGTGTGGCAAGCCTTTGAGGTGGAGGGAGAAGTGGCATCTTCCTTATTTGTATTTTCTTCTAGTATTATCTAATACAATTGTGTGTATTGTCTCTCAAATTCTTTGTTGTCTCATGTTTCTAGTTTCTTAATCATTCTGGTATAATTTCTGTGTTCAATTGCTCATATATAAGTAATCAATTGTGCTACCGTTGGATAAGGGGCCTCCTAACAGTTGGTATCAGAGCTACGGTTTGTAGGAAGCAGGTTATTGTTTTTGATTATAGGTCATTCACAGGGTTTTCTGATTGAGTGGGAGTTCAGCAATGGCAGAAGAAAGCAAGCTACGAATGGAGAAGTTTAACGGCAAGAATTATCAACACTGGAGGATGCAGATTGAGGACTATCTGTATCAGAAGGATCTGTACTTACCGTTGGGTGGGGTTGCATGCAAGCCCACAGATATGAAGGATGAAGAATGGAGTGTTCTTGATCGGAAGGCTCTTGGTTCCATAAGGTTGAGTCTTGGAGCTTCTGTGATTTCCAGCTTATCACAGTGCAAAACAACGGAAGAGTTGATAAAGTCCTTGGCAAATTTATACGAAAAGCCCTCGGCTTCTAATAAGGTATACCTTATGAAGCAGCTATTTACTTTACAAATGCAGGAAGGAGGTTCGGTACATACTCATCTCAGTGATTTCCATGGTTTGGTAAACCAATTAGCTTCAGTCAACATTATTTTTGATGATGAGGTAAAGGCTCTCTTGATTCTATGTTCTTTGCCTGAAAGTTGGGACGGTATGGTTATGGCAGTAAGTAACTCCGCATTTGCTTCTAAAATCTTAAAGGTTGATGATGTTGTAAGTGTGATTTTGAATGAAGAAATACGCAGGAGAAGCACAGGTGAATCATCAAGAAACTCTCTAAGTGCGGAAAGCAGAGGAAGGCAAAAGGAGAAGATTGAGCAAGGGAAATCAAGGTCGGGAAGGAGATCCGAGTCCAAAGGTATTACCTGCTGGTTTTGTGGAAAGAAAGGACATACAAAGAAGGAGTGTTGGTTGAGAGATAAAGAGAATCAACATGCAGGTATGGAAGAAGCAAAGGATGCAAATATTGTGGTACAGGATGCTCTCATACTTTCTTTGGATAGTCACGTAGGATCATGGATATTAGATTCTGGTTCATCTTTTCATGCATCCCCAAACAGAGATTTGTTTCATGAGTATGAACAGGGAGATTTTGGAGTTCTTTATTTAAGGGATGGTACGCCTTGTCAGAAAGTTGGCAAAGGGAAAGTGCAGCTGAGATTGCAGATTGACAACACATGGGTGTTGAAGGAGGTCATGCATGTTCCAATTCTGAAGCAGAGTCTGATTTCTGTAGGAAGGTTGGGAGATGAGGGATGCACAATAACTCTCACAGCGGATTCTTGGAAGGTTACTAAGGGAGCACTTGTTTTAGCAAGAGGTAAGAAAGTAGGTTCTCTTTATCTATCTACTTGTACTACTGATTCCACTTCTGGTGCAGATTCGAAGATGCGGTCTATTAGGCAGGGTCACATGAACAAGAAGGGAATGGAAGTTCTTGACTCAAAAGGTATGTGCTCACATTCAGAAGGCATGGATAGAATTCATTGCAGGAAAAGGAAATTTGAGGCTTTTGACAAGAACAGGGATGTCTTGGTGTTTATGGAGGAGATGAAGGCCTTAGAACAGTTACAGGTAGTAAATAAATCTGAGCAGGGTAGCATGGATATAGATTTAATCCAAGAAGAGCTTGCGGATAAAGAATTCATCACTCACGGGAACACACAGGCACCGATGTCAGTTACTTGGAACCGACGTCGGTCATCCAGACACTGACTTCGGTCATGTACAGACCAGCAGGGTCGGTAGGTCAGACAGGAGAAGTCCGACGTTGGTCATAAGGACCGACATCGACAGGGGGGACACCGGCGTCGGCCAGGGGTAACGACGTCGGCGGTCAGGATCAGTGCAGGGAACCGACATCGGTCGGGAGCAGACTAGGAGTTGGCCGAGATCGGTCACTGGAACGGATGTTGGGTGGATCTATGAGTCTCAAACACCCATACAGAGGTCAGAAAAGGTATGTGAACCTCATATTCATTGTTCACCTTCTTTATATTGCTTACTGATACTCTTGAACTAGGAAGATCGAGGAAGCAATGCAGGTAGAATCCAGAAACAGTGGGAGCTTGACATGGATGAGGAGTGTGAATCCTTGGATTGGAGCCAAACAGGTACTTGTTGGTGGAGTTATCAGCTGGATATAGAGGGATGGATTCCCGTTTTAGAGAAGAGAGTGGATGGACATTTGAGATAGAAGGCTATGGTATATGGTCTTGATTATGCTGCAGGGCAATGGAGGTTTGACCATTGTATTTTATCTTTACCAGGTTGGATAATATTAGCTACATTATCCTGTTACTGTATTGTGTTATTTTTTGCAGGGTTGCATATATAGGGAGTTTTTTGAGCTAAGGGTAGAGTTGGTTCAGAAGTATGTCATGAAGAATTTGGGAGCAGCAAAGTTCTTGTGGCATAGGTGACAGATATAGCATCACAGGTTTGCGTGGTGGTTGGTCTTCAAGGGTGACTTTGAAGAGGGATACAGGGCCTAAGGAACAAAATAGATGGTGTACAGGTACAGGTACAGGTTGCAGCTGTTTATCTCCAAGTGGGAGATTGTTAGGGTGTGGAGCTAAAAGCTTCAACCATTTGCACACACATGAAGAAAGGATGCTGAAGAACCAGAGCCACCGGCGTCGACAGTATGACCAACGTCGGTCAGATGCAGTGGAGAAGGAGACCGGCGATGGTAGAGAGTCGGCCGACGTCGGCAGCACCAGACAAGCAGGGACCGACGTCAGTCGCCTGTGCGGTCCAGAACTGCTGTTTACGAACAGTCAGTTAGTTAAACTGAGTGTTTGCATGCTAAGAGACTATTTTAAGTCATGAGCTGTGTGTCTAATTTTAGTAGTTAGAGGTCTATTTTTGTAACCATGGATTCCTATTTAAAGAACCATGAGGCATGTATTGTAATTATCATATTGATCAAGTAAGAGCATTGAAGCAAGCAAGGTCAAGGAGATCTACAGGTGTAAGGTCAAGGAGATCAGCTATAGCATTCAAGGAGGGATTGTAACTCAGGGTTTAGAGTTGGTTTTGTGTTGAGCAAGAGAGAGGGAAGAAGGTCTTGAGGTGTGGCAAGCCTTTGAGGTGGAGGGAGAAGTGGCATCTTCCTTATTTGTATTTTCTTCTAGTATTATCTAATACAATTGTGTGTATTGTCTCTCAAATTCTTTGTTGTCTCATGTTTCTAGTTTCTTAATCATTCTGGTATAATTTCCGTGTTCAATTGCTCATATATAAGTAATCAATTGTGCTACCGTTGGATAAGGGGCCTCCTAACACCAATATTTTTTCAAAACATGTTTCAATACCTTTTTAATGTCCTTGTCAATGTTAAAAATGGCAATAATGATGATGGTATGATAAGTAGTTTAAGATGTCGAGGGTTGGATGGAATGGGATTATCACTAGTTTAGGTATTTTTAGATAACATACTTTATGCATTATGCCAAAAAAAAATTAAAATCATGATACTTTCCCAAGATGTCATAAAAAATGGTTTTCCCCTTTGGCTAATTTTTTGTTTTTCTCTTTTATATTTTTTACTTTTTTATTTTATTTTTATGATTATTAACTTTAATTAGAAGAATTTGAACCTTAAAGTTTAGAATAATTTGAGGTGCATGATTTTTATAGGTTTTGGAAGCTCCTTTCCATCTTCTATGGCACATTTTTAAAATCTTAACCCAAATTTGTCAATGACAACATAGAGACCTTCCCAATTTGGCTTAAACTTGCCCTTATTTTCATGTTATTGATTAGTGTTCTTATGATTCTATTTTCCTATCTTTTTATAGTTTTTTCATAACCATTTATGATATTCCTACACGCAATCTAGAGTATTGATTTGTTTTTCATCTAGGATTTCTAACTTGTGAAGTCACACAACTGTATACTCCTCAACGTCAATTAGATCTTATAAATAAATTCATAAAGAAGGAAAATCGATCTCAATTATAAAAATGGATTTGGACACAAATAAAAATGATTAAGGTGTTTCCATCATAGGCATATAAATTTTGGTTCATTAAGTACATAAATCCATATAGATTTAAAGGTGTTAGTAATGACCAATTTGATTAATGAGCCTTTTGAGGATTTTAATAATGGATTTATTGGATACCTTAGCTTGGCCATTACCTAGGGGATAATAGGTTGTGTACCAATTATTTTTTATGTGAAATTGGGCACAAAGGGCCTTGACAGTTTTATTTTTGAGATATTTTCCATCATCAAAGATGGTGACAATGGGAATATCACAATGATGAATGAGAATTTTGAGGATGACTTTAGATAATTTTTTTACCCTTACATAAGTGATGAAAATGTCTTCCATCTATTTATTTAAATATTTGGTGCTTTTCATGATATTTTTATGTCCATTAGATGAGTTGTGATTTATCCTTCCAATGAGATTGAGTCCTCAATTATAAAATGGGCATGAATTTATGATCAGTTTAAAAGCTTGTGAAGGTATGTGAATGATATCCTCATGATTTCAGTAGGATATGCATATTTTTACATATTCAAAAGCATATTTTTCCATACTGGGCCAATAAAATCCTATTCTCAATAATTTCTTCATTGGGACCATGCCACTAGTATGTTCTCCATATATTCTATCATGAACTTCATTGATCATGAAGGTGGCTTAATCTAAGTTTAAACATATTATCATGGTTCCATCATATCCCCTATGATAGAGGGTACCATTAAAGATGGTAAATCATGAAGTGCATTAGAAGGAGGATTTATTATGATTGCATTATAGGTTTTAAGGAATATTTTGTCATGGAAAGAGGTGTATATTTCATGGTACTAAAGGGAATTAGGAGCAAAAATTTCACATACCATTTCTGAGTTATGAACATCATATTTTGGGATCATGAGTTATTCAACCAAGAACTATTTTATTTGATATCCTTTTGCATTTCCAGGAGAGAACCGATAGTGACCATGACATTTGTAGATTTTTTATTTGCTTGAGAAACTTGTTCAAATTACATATGATAAAAATATTGTTTCAATTTGTCAACCATTCATCCATAAGGGATGAATTTATCATCTTTAGCCTAATACTCATCTTTTAATTTTTTTAATAATTAGTTGAGAGTCACCATAAATTAATAAATGTTGAATGTTCCATTGAATTCATAGTTTTAGGCCTAAGATGAGGGCTTAATATTCGGTCATGTTTTTGGCATAAGAAAACTTGATTCTAAATGATTCAGGTATGATATCCCCCTATTTTTTTAGGAACATGATAGCTACCCCAAGCCATGAGTGGTAAAAAATTATTCAAAATATATTTTCCATTCTAGTGACTCGACAAGAGATAAAATCTGCTCATCTAAAAATATAATGTCTAAAGATTTCTTTTTTGATAAGCATGATTTTAATAGTTGATCTAAAAGGGCACAACCCTTAATAGCCTTGTGATTACATATTCAATATCAAACTCACTTATTAACATAACCCATTTACCATGAAACCTATGAGATTCATTTTGGATAGAAGATACTTTAGTGAATCAATTTTGGTTTAACTATTGATAATGTAATTTCATAGCTTCTGGGAAGCAAATAAGACAACTATGCATACTTTCTCTATTTGACTATATTTGAGTTACTATGACATAAAAAATTTACTTAGATAATAAATAACTCTTTGTATTCCATGATCATAATGTTGATCTTAAGATAGATCTTAAGTCATACTCATTTGTTGAGATATAAAGTAACGAAGGATTTCTTAGAGTATATGGTATTAGCACTAGTGGATTTGAAATAAATTAGTTAATTTATTTAAAATATTGTTGAACTCATTCATTCTAATGAATGACATTGTCCTTTTTTGAAATATGGGTAAATGGTTGACACTTATCTGCAAGCCATGATATGAATTTCTTGATGGCTTAGATCATTCCTTACAAACTATGTAGTTCTTTGCGGTTTTTTGGAGGTGACATTTAAATTATGGATTTTACTTTTTATAGATCAAATTCAATACCTATTATAGATATTATCAATCCCAAGATTTTCCCTGATGTGACATAAAAGACACACTATTTAGGATTTAGGTGCACCTTATATTCCCTCAATATTTCAAATATTCTTTACAAAATAGTGGGATGTTTTTCTATAATTTTTTACTTACATAATACGTCATCTACATAGTCTTCAATAATATCATGAAGAATTTCATCTAAGATTATAGTCATAGCTATTTGATAAGTCATACCAAATTTTTTCAAGTCAAAAGGCATGACTTGATAATGAAAGGTTCCCCATGTCTGGTTAAATATTTTTTTATGTTTATCTTCACGAGAAATTTTCATTTTATTGTATCCCAAGAAACCATCTAAGAGAGATAGAATTTCATGTCATAATATTGAATCAAAAATCATGTCAATATAGGGTAAGGGGAATTCATATTTTGGTCATGTTTTGATGATGTCATGAAAATTGATGCACATTCAAATCCCTATTGGTATTTTTATGACTATACTAATGTTATATATCCATTACATATATTCAATTGGTTGAATGAACTTACATCCAAAAGTTTATGTAGTTCTTCATTGACTAGAAGGGCCACCTTAGGATGAATTTTTTGAGTTTTAGTTTTACTAGTTTCTCATTTGCATGGAAAATTAGGTGGTAGACTACAAGAGATGGATATCCAATAATATTTTCATATCACCATGGAAAAATATCTGAGAATTATGTTAGAAGAATGAAAAGGATTTCCCATTCTTAAATATTAAGATTTGTTGCAATCTTAATGAATTTTGGATTATATTATATAGTGATATTAACACCAATGGTCTCTTCAAGAAATAATTTAAAACCATCTTGAAACTATATAGATATAGGGGTAGGTTAAGTTTCTCATTTATTGGAACCTCAGAAAGGTTTATTATTAATAGACTCATATTTATTTTATAGATTTTCATTTTTCTCATTTGATAGTGCCTCAAAGAAGTTTTAGTTAGGGGACTTTGATATTTTTTATTCTTTTTATATCTTTTTTTATTTTACGACTACATAACTCTTCCAATACCCTAAAATATGTCTTTTTATCCATGTTTATTTCAAAACCTTTTATATGATCCCCTAATGGAATATCATCTCTCAATCCCATGAACTATGAAATAGCCTCATCATTTTGGATGAAGTTAGCATTATGTGATCTTGTAGATCCCAATATATTATTTTAGGATATTGTAGGTTAGTTTTCAAGGTATGGATAAGAGTATCATTGAAAAGTTTATTGGAAGAAACATATTCATAAAGGATATGAATGGAACCTATTTCAACGTCAGAAGAGGTTTCCTCATATATCATAAAAGCATCACATATATAGTCATATGGATCGCCACTAGGGGAATTGTAGCCTATTCCATGATATTCTTTATTTTTATGAGAAGGAATTGTTTATATTATTACATGGTCATGTAGACCTTGTACTTTTATTTTGTAAATCATAATGTGACACATGATTATTTTTACTATGGGATATTCATTATTTTGAAAACAAGAGGCTTTACCATCATTATATACCTAAGAATCATTCAAGATTTGAATCTTCTCATCCTCAAGAAGGACTTATTTAATAAAATAGGTTTTGCCAAACTAATAGGATACTTTTTATTTCTTATTTATCATGTTAGGCTTGACATGAATTTATAGACAAATAGTATGTTTACCCAGATGAAAGGCATATTAAATGTTTTATTCTCACAAGACTTTGTCAATGATATTGAAATTGGATTTGGAAGGTGGGGATTTAGATGTGGATGGAAGGTCATCTTGATGGATATATGATTAAGGATTTAATGACTCTAGTGTTATATATCTTTCTTAGTTATAAGCATTTAATGTGAATGGATAATATTTTGATTTATGATATCACCCTTCAAACATTTTACAGTAATTAGAAGGGTTGAGGGTCACTAGGAATAATAAATTCTATGACATAATGAGGAAATTTTATGCACTGGCAGAAGGTGGATGGGATAGATTATATGGCATGAATCCATGGTAGACCAGGAAGTATTTTATTAGGGGAATCAATGATGTGTAGTAAATTTTGTTTCATGATGGGCCCAATCATGATAAGAAAGTGTAGGGTACCTACTGACTCTCTTTATACATTATCATACATCTTGATTATGATGGTATTTATCTCTAAGTCTACAATAGAGTAACCTAAATGATTGATCAAGGTGAAAGTGTACATGTTTAAACTAGACCCATTATCTATAAGTACCCTTTTAACTTTGTGTTTCGTAATGTAAGCCTCAATGTACAAGGTTAGGTTATAGAACGGATTACTGGGAGCTATGTCAGTTTGGTTGAAATTAAGTTAGTGACTTGATGAAAAGTGCCATATGAATGCTTTGAATTATGATGTATCAATGTTGGTTGCGACTCTTGACACCTAAATGGTTTTATACAATATGTCTTGATGAACAATAGATGTTTTGAGAAGGTTCAAAATATAAATATGGAATGGATTTTTCTCAAGACATTCAAGTAAATTATATTTTATATTATAGTTAGGTAAAGGAGGCCATTCACCTAGTTGTAATAAAACAATCTAGGAATTTAAATTTAAATGTAAAAATATGTAGTCGACGTGACTGAAAACATCATAGGATTTGGGAACTTTTTTGTGATGGATATGATTTGATTAGGTGTTCTAACCTTGATTAGGTTTTAAATGAGTTTGGTCATATTTTTTAAATGGATTTTGATATATCCCTCATTATTGTTTTTAGAAGTGGATGCACTACCTTCAATATTGATGTCTCCATTATTTATCAAAGCTTCGATATATTCATATAGCTTCATGCACTGATTTGTTGAAAGGCCCTTTATATTAAAAAAACTCATAATTCTCATTTTATTCATACTAAGTAGGTTTTGTCTAAATCTCACCAAATATTTTATTGTGTGGTAAGGTAATCATTTTTGTAGCTAC
>JARHVA010004077.1:1022500-1037500 GCA_037957365.1 Torreya grandis | reverse complement strand
TTTCCTTCCAAGCGCAATCATTATTTTTCATAAAAAAAGTAATTATATCATAATAAATACTATAAAATATTATTATTCATGCCAATATATTTATAAATACTAGTTTTTAACAAATTCCACCAATCAAAACTTGAGATATTGAAAATTTTCCAATTTAACCCTAATCTAGCGTTTCTATAGGTTTGCTTAGACCCAAGAGAGTGTAAAAGTAATTTAATTAATTTAAAATATATTTCACGCATCCAAAGGAGAATTTTTAGTTCTATAAAACCTGTATACACCTATACCAAATTTGATATCTTCTCACTCAATTCCAAATCATGTTTAAAGCTTGATTTTGTAAGTGTTATGTGTTAAAGGTTGATTGTTATGAAAAATAAAAGAATATACAACATGTGAACTCACCTTGTTTACTTTTAACTATTTCTAATGTTTATTATTAATCTCTTTAACATTATAATACATCTTCGTGTCTCTACCAACAACATATAAATCCTTTCCCAATCTTCCAAACATGCATCCATAATATGTTGTTAACATAGGGTGTTTATATGAAAACCATAACAGAGTAGGAATTTATAATAATTGAATCAGGGTATTTAAAGATTATTTAAAGGTATTATTCTATCCATTATGAGATTATTCTCTTTTCATAACACTTAAACCTTTCTACAACTCATCCTTGCTAACAATATTTACACAAAAGTCTAGATTAGGTCTAATTAGTAGAGTTCATATAATCTACTATCTTGAAAACATGTTTCTTTTATAACTTCAACATACTTATGTCAATTTATCAAAAATTTATATAAATTAACTCACGACTATAGAGTAACTTCATTAGACATTTATGTTTTGATAGAGTTCCTTAGCCACAAACCTCTCTAATTTCAAGGTCTATATATAATGACTGTTACTGTCTTCCTTAGACATATTCTTTTACACTTTTATAATCCATATAATACTTATAATAAGGGAACCAAAGCATATTAAGAATAATCAAATCATAATATCAATACAAAGCTCAGACATATTACTTCAAATACTATAATTTTATTGACTTCATATATGTACATGAAAGACTTTGTTCTTTTGACCAAAAATAGAGGTGTCAAGGCCTTCCATATTTATCCATTTTATAAATATATATTTTAAAAATATCCAAAAATAACGACTGAATTTTATCCTTCAAGGGTCAAAATCTATATTAAAACCAAAAACTATTACAAAACAAGAAACTACTTTCTTGTAACGAACTTCTTAAGACAACTACTTTCATGCATAAATGTTACATTCACCATTCTTGGGGTTTATGATTATTTATACATAATTTTTATGTAAAAACACCTTATAGACTCATTAGGACCCATACCACAACATTTGAAAACTTGAACCTATTGAACACATAAAAAAAATCTCCTTTAATGCTAATTCAAATTCAAATTTTTAGAAAGGGGGTTTTGGCAAGAAAGTTCCCATGACCAATAACACCCATTACAAACCTACCTAATGACTCCAAAGCCTTTTATGGCATACTAACACACCAAAATAAACTATGTATGACCAAGTTTATATAATGTGTTTGATGCCCCTACATAAATCGTCTTAATGAAAAGGACCATTAAAGTGGAAGGGTTTTCGACCAAAGGTGTTTTCCATCTTAATATTTTGATTCAACCTAGCTTGATGTTGAGTGGCTGGGGCCATTAGGTTAAGTTTATGTTTATTTTAAGTAAGTTTATTTCTGAATTACTTAGTTTGATCCTTTTTTCACAAAAATGGATACAAATAAGTACACACAAAAGACATAGTCCTACATTTTTCAAATAGGAGTGTAACCGAATAGGTCCCATAGATAATAATTTGAAGGTACATTATGGGTGACCTTGGGGATTATGTTTTTTCATGGCACCACTACTAGACTATAGGCAAAAGGATCTTCATCATTATACCTTATTTATTTTGCATGAGGTCTAAGTTCATCAAATAAGGATGTTGAATAAATCCTAGGTATTGGTGGTCAATCCACATCACATGACATGATTATTCATAAAACATAAACTTTGAAAATGTCCACACTAAGTATTTTTTAGAGTCCATAAAAACATGAAATTTGTTTTAGTTTTGTTGATGAAATCTAAGATCACTGAAACCCCTAAACAAAATAAAAATAAAAATTCAAATTATTTCTGATTTCCAAGATCACTTTGCAAATGAAGAAAGAGCCTACACATCAGACTTTAGAGGATGGGGGAGACATAAGTAACTAAGTTATTTTTAAATCTAAGGATCATATTTTGGTGTAAGATAAGATCATAAAAAAACTTATTTACACAAAAAAATGAGTGTAAATAAATAAAATAAAATAAAATGATTTAAAATGTTAACAATTAAGTGTGTAACTTCAAATCTTTGACAAGCAGGACTAAAAAAACATAAATTAGTAGTCTCAATGTTGTATTCATTAAATGATTCCTTATAAGTGAGCTAATTTTTTTTTTAAATTATAGATATGTTTAAAAATAGTACACAAACATTGTTATTCAGATCATAAACACTAATTAATAGTGAAAACACACTAAAATTAACAAAATAATAAAAAACATAAAGCAATTACCTTGGATAAAACGCTGATTAATAGTGAACAAATTGGAAATGTTGTTTATTAATGTACAAATGTTTCTTGGTAATGTAGAAACATCAATTGATATTATAATATAAGCATAAATGAACATAGCATAAACATTGATTGATAAAATAAAATACCATTTACAATTCTAGAAAGATCGATTGACAATGTTGCATAGAAAATAATAAACACAAATAGAAAGATTGAAAGGTTGCATGGAAACATTATTTCTAAGGTTGGAAATTCTAATACACAGTATGCAAATGTCAATTCATAGTAAACAATAATGATATAAGAAAACATAAAAAATGGTTAAGGTTTTAGGCTAAATAGTCAACAACTTAGCCCCAAGCATGTGAAATAGAAGAATCAGTTAACAATATTACTTAAACAAGTGAAAAAGTGTGAGAAAATAGAAAAATGAATAGGTCCCACCAGGCATGCCAAAATATAATAGTTGAAACTTAAATCTTAACTAAAAACCAAGAGAAAATATGATTTCCTATTCTAAATATCAGATAAACCTCAAATTTAGAAATGACAGAGAAAATAAAAACTTTACCTTCACTTAATGAATGTATTCTCTCATTTGTTGATGTACACTTTCCTCATGCTCTGTATATTTTATTTTATCAATAGACTTATGTGAAATAATTCTAGTAGTATATACCTTTAATATTTATATTATTTGATGACAAGATTAAAATATTTCTCTTGATTATTGAACCTCAAAATCACATATCTCATGATCACTCAAATATAAGGGGTGTTATCCCAAAAATAAAACATCCATGAGTCAATTTTTAAACTCTTGATGATAATGAAGTTATTTAGTTTCCCTTTATTTTTTGCCCTTGTGGACATTAATAAAATATTTCATTCATTCAATTGAATTATTACCTGACCTCTTTCCCTACTTGGGCATTTTTATTATGGATCTAAATTCATCTTTCACTCTTTACAATCATTTTTTCAGTTGGTAAATTTATTATTAACCCTAAGTCATGTTTTCACAACCAATCACCTTTAAAATTGTTCTCAAATCTCTCTTAGAACATTCAAGGTCTTTGTAAGTCTCTGCAAGTTTATGTTTTAAATAAAAAATAAGTTTTCAAAAACATGTATTGCCTTTCCCAAACTTTCATAATGTAAAATTGGTCCTGACAATCTGTACTCATGCAAAAACACTTAAAATGCAACATCTCGCTTCAAATCCCTCTACATGGTCCTTCAAAGACGATCTAAACTTTCAATAACAAAATCTCCCTATTAAAATTCATAATATTTCCCCTATATTTCATCTCCATGTGGGTTTCATTTTAAAATGGTTTTTTTTTAAGTTTTTAGTAGCTTTAAAAGTGATCCTTTTGAAATTCATTTTAACTTCCAATTTGCATACCCTTAATATTTGCATTTCAAAAAAAGGTATGAATTGCTTTATGTCTTCCCTCTATGTGGATTTATTTCTTTTTTTTTTTTTTTTTTTTTTTTTCATTTTTTAATACATGTTTTTGACCTATGAAAAAACCTTTTCCAACACTAAAAATTTGTGGTATCTCCCTTGGTCAGAGGCTTGTTTTATGAACCTTCCATATGGACCCTTGTTGATGAGAGTTGGTTTGAATTTTTTAATACATATTTTGACCATTTTAAATTTGTTTTATAATACCCAAAACCATGGTATAAACCATGTTATACATGACATTGCCTTTTTCTTTGAGTTTTTTTTTTGTTTCAATCTTCCAAACCATTTTTTCCCTTTTCCATTCACATGGGACTTGGACAGTCCAAGGTAGTTTCATAAAATGGTTTTGATGATATATGTAGGTACAAGTTGTTACAAAGGTGGTTACAAGACATAACTCATAGTTATTAAGTGAATGATAGTTTTTTAAAAATTTAAAGTAGTTTTGGTTAGAGATAAACAATCTTGTGGCAAACACATGTTATTTTTGGCCCATGTAAACTTTTTTCAGGTCCATATTGGAATAAAATATGTATTTTTAGACATGTAATGCCTTGCTTAAGAGTATCTTGTATCTTATGTGATTTTTATAGTATTATATCATGCTTTATTTACCCCAAAACATTATATATTGTTGTTAATAGTCAAAAAGTCTGGATAACCACTTATTGTTATTTTAAATTGATAGCTTGGTACCTCCACGTGTATTGCATCCCTATCATGAAGGTTTTACTATTTTATTTTTATACTTATAGGTTTTTTAATTCTTGAAAACATGTTTTAGGCTCTATAAAACTTTGTCAACCTATTCTCAATCTTCCCAAAAGTAGTTCAAAGTTATTTTAAAGAATAATTTGAGGTATTCAACTATTATACAAGTCATTCTCACTAGAAATAGATGGTTTTGGTGAATAAATTTTGGTATTTATTCCTGCATGCATATTCTCATCTTCACAATCCTACATACATATCTTTACATGTTATTCCACTACCAAAAATCACCATTAGCTTCTCAAAAAACCATTTTTTATTTCTCTCAGGTGACTTTGAAATAATAAGATCTTAATTTTTCTAAAGTCAATGTAAGATGGATTTATTTTTTATTGTCACATACTTAAGAAGACTTCGTTGCATACAAATGGACCTCCATACAAAATTGTTCCTTCTTTTCCCTTGCATGCAAGATTTTTTGAATAAGACATGGGTGGTTTTCAAAAGATTGAAGGTGGGTGTGAATAAAATAATAGATATTGATAGTGTGCATAGAACTCAAGTCATCCCACACATGTCAGAGACACTTTTTTAGTCTCATGATGGTTATTGCATGCATAAGAACATTTTCAAAATTATTTTTTGATCAATAAATCTTTTTAAATTTTATAAATACTTTCTCTCTATAAAATTTATCTATATAAATTTTGATTTAATTCCTCAAATATCTATTCAATCAATGACACCATCAAGTATGAAGTTCAAATATAAGGGATATGAACATGTTTTCATTCTAGATACATGTGTCTTGAATATATCAAATAGTGACATGAATCACATAGATATATATGATTTATAGTAAATAATGGGTGCTATAGGAATATCTCTTCTAAGACGATGAATTTTGTATAGAAGACTTGCACGTGAAGATGCATTCCTAAATTACACTCAGTGTGTAGATTTGGTACTCACACATGTGAAGTACTACAACACTAAAATTAGAGAGATAATTTTTGTAGATAACCAACTAATATCCAAATTAGATAACACCTCTATAGGCATCACCTTTGTCATTGAACCCCATGATGAAACACTATAAATCAATAAATACATTACTCAATAGTTATAAAAGGATAATCATGAGAACTTTGAGAGTATGTTAAGTCAATCTTGGTTGACTACTAGAAAAAAAATCAATCTCAAGCATATCAAAACCATATTCAAGTCATATTTAAAATAAGAACTATCATATATGATTAACCTTTTGAGTAGGGTTATGGGAGATAAAGATACAAATAATTTTTTCCAATGGATTTGTATAATCATGTGTATATTTTATGGAAGGAAGTAATTCATTTATTTGTATTTGATCATTATAAATAACATTCATGAATAATTCATCAAACTAGAATAAATGCAAAAATTCTATATGACTTCATACTTGGTCTATTTTATTTCAATACTGAAGCCTTGGCTTGGTTTGACAGAGGTGAATTATAATATCCCTATCACATTGATATACAACAAGATTTCTCAACTCACTCATTAGAAATTAAAAATCCATTTCAGGATAGTAAATGATGCATTGTCCATGATGCTAGTTAGAGTATTAGATGGGAACCTTGTGGCTGAAATTTCAAACAAAGCAACTATTTTGATCAGGAAATATGGAATATATTTCATCTAGATTCAAAAATTCATGTATATCTAGGTTGGTGGATTAAAAGGTGTCTATTTCATATTGCCAAGGTATCCTATGGACAAACTTATTCTTATTGATCTCGGTATATAGATCAGTGAAATGCACAAGAAAATATACTAATTAACATAAAAGAAGAAAAAACTTCCCTGTTGCTCTTGGTTACTCTATTTAAAAGACACCTAGAGATGACTCCAATATTTAAAATTCATTGGCATACTTTATAATGTACCCACAAACTAGGATAATTAGCTTTGATATAAATGGTTATGTGAAAAACAATATTAGAATGGGCTTTATCTACCCTCATATTTCAAAAATTGAAGACTATTGGGAAGATTGAAAAGATTATTTTGAAGTTATAAAAAAATATTAGTTGAGGAAGACATTGAAAAATATGAATTCCTTCAGACTTTACTAGTGTAAAATGAACTTTGAATATGATGGCATCGATGTTGCAGAAGATATTTTCTATGAAAATAGTCACCACACAACCATCCCTTAGATTAATTAGTCAATTTAAGAACTGATAGACATTAAGGAATATGTACAAGTCATGCTATCTAGATCAATATAATGGTATGATAAGAAAGTGAGAAATATCACTTCAAGAATTTATTCAAAATATGAAGGAACTTTAAAACCAAAATAATAGATTAATTCTTCTCTAGTCACTCAATCTTTAGGCACTACGATTTTCATAAATAAATTTTATTTAGTTGCTATAGGTGGATGAGATGGATAAGATCCCAATTAAAATATAATTTCTAAATATACATGTGAAGGTGATCCTCTAAGGAAAAATATTCAAATCAAAAGACTAATTCCATCTGCCAATCCAAAATTCAATCAAGAGATGGACCCTTCAATTTTGATTAACAACACTAAAAATTATTTTTTTGGCTATAGACCCAAGATTAATCCCTTTTCATATAATTTATCCTCCCATTGAGTCACTTGCAAATTTATCCCTTCTATTTTCCCCTCCACTACCACCATCCTCATTCCCTACTGCATACCCACCTCCACCTCCACCTCTAATTTTTTTGTGCAATAACTCATTACTCCCCCATAATTATTTAAACTTAGATCCATTATTATATCACCCTTTTGAAATTTATCATCATTTAATCCCTTGGTTTCCACATATGCTTAATTGGATAGTTCATAGGGAGCCATGTCTTATTCATGGGTGTAATAAATTGTGGAAAGGAGAAATCCTTCATTCAAACTAGTTGAGATTGATTTTGATGATATCACTAGTCTATTAAAAGGCCCTCAAAATAAAATAAAGGAAAATACTAATTTGAGGTAGATGATTGACACTTTGGGTACATAGATGGAAATAATAGAACCGCATGTAGAGAAGAACTTAGATTAAATGAATTTGGTTGACTACAATATTAGTAGCATCAATTTAGGTAAATCAACTCCTGAAGGTAACATTCATTATTCCAAAGTGACTATAATTAATTTGATTCAAGTGGCAAAAGAGGGAATTAAATTCAATAATAGTTATAAGAAAAGGTACATGTAATTTTAACATACATCAAATAGATCTTAAATATTGGTGAAACTTTTTAGAGTGATTTATACAAATATAATAACTTATTCCACAATAAGAATTCTAAATTTGTAATTGATAAAGAAAATATTTCAAAAATTATTAAGTATAAAAGTCATGGTAAAATGATGGAGTCCTAGGTTGAATATTTACATTAAGGTTTTAGTTCCTTGATGAGAATCAAAGAATTTATGATCTCATCAATTCTAGTCAGGTGAAAAAGTTAGTTACATAGAGAGAAAGCTTGAAATATGGAAATTTTTGATTAAATAATTGAGGGACATAGCCACCATGGATGAGAACTCTTTGTTTTCAAAAGGTATTCTTAATAAAGTGTAAAATAATTATTCATGCTTGTAAGATTGATGTGTAAACTAGAATATTTATGCTTTGGATGAAGCTTTCGAAGACTTATAACAACATGGGAAAGTTTTTGATGAGGGAAAATGTTATGTACATGCCAAAATTTTGTCTATTCATTATGACCTATCAAATAAATATGAATCAAAAGTTATAACAAGTACGTAATTGAAAAAGCAATTTTAGATGTTGATAAAAAAAAAGGAACACTTTAGAGTAGATACATTCAATAAAAGAGAAATTAATAAATTGAGAAGTATTCATAATGAATTAAGGACCTCACATTACAATTTCCAAATATTCTCAAGAAGATTGAATAGGATACCAATGCATTGTATGAATGACTTTCATGATTGAATCATACAATTGTTCCTAAAAGAGAAGGGATCATCCTAATAATTTAGTGGTTCAAAATATTTATAGGTTCAATTCATCTCAATAGGAGGAATCAAAATTGTTTACTACAATAAAATAGGGTCCCACTCATTAAAAAATGTATCTTCTCTTAACCATTGAAAGTCACTTTTTTTTTTCGATGGTTTTTATTTCTCTATTGTACTTTTTGTGTAACTTAAAAAGGCTATATTTTATCTTTTAAAAGTCACAAGTGATAGATTAATTGTAAAATAGAAAATTTTTAATCAAAATTTGGTTATAAGGGTTGTTACAATGTGGTTACACCTATTGTAAACTATAAATAGGATTTTTGAGCTCATTTAAAGGGATTTTTGATAGTTGAACATATTTTTTCAAAGGTGGAGAGCAAAGTTTATATTTTTAGCTTATAGAAGAATCAATGCAAGGAGAAATTTTAGGAAATTTTACCCAAAATCTTCTTAAATGGATAATGTATGTGTGTACATTAATATTCTATATTATTATTCCTTCAAATATTGCTAAGTTTCATTTTTATATAGTCAATGTACATGATATTTTAAGTGTATAATTTATATTGAATCTGCATTAAGAGTTTTTGTTATAATGAAATATTGGTGGGATAATAATAGGATTTATGTCTATTATTTTGACGAAATACAAAGTTGTTGCTTATCACTTTTCTTAGAATTATTAAATCTCTTTGTTCTATGTATTTTGTTCCTATGATCATAATATGTATTTCTTATCCCATTTCTATGATAAAGATTTGTTTTACTAAATTACTTCTTTTTGGATCATTTTAGCGAGTCTATGTATTTGGCTAGCTAGAAACATAATTTTAACCCCTATTCTTCTTGAATGCTTTCCTTTCCTCCACTATCTCCTTATTACATTTCATTTCTACTACCTTTTCTTAATTTTTAGTTAAAATTAAAACCCCATGCAAAACACCATTTTTATTGTATATAGTTTTCTTTTCTAGATTTTTGTTTCTCTTCAATAAAGGTAGCTCTACCTTTAAATAGGAGAGGGACTTTAACCCCACACTTTATATGTAAAACCTAAATTTTTATTGTCGATAAATTTACATGACAAAAATTTTTATTGCCCATTATCGGGCATGAATGTGCAACTTATGTACAACCCACATTTTGATATTTCTGACCATATGACTTTACCATCAACTCAACGACCAATTTATCAATCTTAAATATATTTGGTACAAAATTGGATATTATTTCACATATCAGATATATTTCTTTGGATTCCAATGAATTTTATGTAAATTTCAAACTATTCTATTAAATTTTAATCAAGAATTAGATCATGTAGATAGATCAGAAAGAATTCTTGCATGTAAGGAATCCCACATAGCTTGATAAGTAGATTTAAATTAGTAGACTTAATTTATAACCATTTCAAATATTCAGGACCCTAATCATCAACCTAGTTTAGATTGGATAGAAACTATAAAAGAAGACATTTCATCTAACACTTATTCTACAAAGTTTTATTATCCCATTACAAGTAGTATTTCTGACCATGGCACATCCATAAGGTAACATAATTGGTGTGTTGGCTTTGGGACATTTACATAAACTTTTGAAAGGTTCACTGAATAATTTTCCAAAATGCATAGGTGATGGTAAGTAGTATCTAGATGAACATATTGGTGTATTCACTGTAGCATGTGGAATTATGGGAGCTGAACATGAAGATACTACAGTAAGAATTTTTATTGAAAATTTCCATAATGGAGTAAAAGAATGGTTGTATCATCTTAGTCTAAGAGAAATAGACAATTGGAATGATATGAGAAGTAATTTTGAATTAAGATTCAAACCTTCATAAGACACACATGTATTATTTTTTCAACTCACTCAGATGAAGAAAGAATCTTACAATCCCATGAGAGATTTCATAGCTAGCTTCAACAAGATACTAAATAAAATGATAGCAACTACTAAGACAATAAATGAGAATTATAAATATTTATTTTTCAATTCTAAATTATTAGAAGTGAGTTATCTGTTGAGATGAGCTAGAGTAGTCTATTTCAATACAACTAGACATTAGTCATTGATGTTGATAATGATATGATAATAGTTGGAAAACTAAAAAAGGAATCACCAAAAGGTAAGGCATAGGGTTCAAATCAATATTTTCCTAAACAAATTTTGTAAAATTTGGATAATGATATGATATATTTGAAGAAGCAACTTCCTCAGAAAACCATTATTGCTCCTTACCAAGACATTCACATAAGAAACTATGACCCTTTTCAATGGAATTGTCCTTGATTAAAAGTTTTATAGTAGAATTTTGCACTATAAATTCATACTAAACCAAACATTAACCCAACCATGAATGTTGTTTTGGAAATAAAATAAATATTTGGGTATGAAAAAATTGAAGAATAAAATGAATTAAAAAATCCACATCTTGAAGAATGTGAAATTGAAGAACCTAGTGTTAAGTCCACAAATATGTTCCTATAATACAATTCAAATCATTATGATTATGAATTTAATGTTAGATACATGAATATTGAGTTTTTTGTAGTCTTCACAAGAGATCAAAACTAGAAAAATTAGTAAAATGATGGACTAGAAGAATCTATTAAAGTCATTTTTCCAGTAGAAACATTACCTTCTATTCAGATGAAGGGTAAATAACCAATGGCTAAAATAGGTGAGTCCTCTCTAACTACCACCATTGGTTATTCAAAGGGTAATAATACTATCAACAATAATGCTAATGTATCTCACCATGTATAATGATCTTCTTTTGTCACCCTACGCACTTTTAATATAAGTAAACATGTCAATAAAACTATAATTCAAATGTCACAAGATAAATATTTTAGAACATATCTGGATCAAATAGATAGGTTAGTATAATTAATTAAGGGTAAAACTCCCACTTAGAATAAGACAAATGTCAAAGTAATATTAACCACCCCACCTTATTCCAATTTAGTAAACTCTATGGCTATAGTAGCTTCCCAGTCTAATAAGGTTGTCCTTTTTTAAAAGTTATTCATGCCCTTGGCTTGACTTATACAATACATTTTGGTCATTTTTACTCCATGAAATCTAAATGAGTTCCAATAGTTGGCCAAATCAAAGATACCTAAGTTTCCCTAGCTTCTTTTCCTTAGAAGAGGATTAAAATTAACATTTTGGTAGTATATATTCTAGTTGCATATGGTATTCTCTTAGGAATAAACATATGTAAGGAAAATATAAGCAAAACTCAATTATACTTATCACATGCAATGATCCCAATCAAAGGAGTGAAATAACACCTTGAACCATAATTGAAAACAAAGTGCACAGTGCAAAAATTGGATGATCCGAAATAGATAACTATCAAGATGCAAGTATAGGCAATTATATGTTGATGTCAAAAAAATATTTGGATATGCCAAAAATCATGGAAATCAATCTCAATGAAGTTTGGACATTGGAATTTAATAGTAGTTGCTCTTCAATAGGATCTAGTGTAAGATTTATTCCTATATCCCTGAATAAGTAAATATTTACTCTCCTACAAGTTGCAATTTAAGTCTACTAACAATATCATATAATATGAAAAAGCCTTACCTGGGTTACAAGTTGCAGAAGAGATGGGAATTAAAAACCTATAAATATTAGATGATGTAGAATTGCTTGTAAAGTATATGAAAGGTTAGTATCAAGTGAATAATGACCACTTGAAGAACTAGAAAAATAAATCCTAGGATAATATAGAAAATTTTGATGCATTCTCTATTCACGTTATCCTAAGACAATATAACTCCAATGTAGACATGCTTACCATTTAGACTTCATTATTGATTCCACATTCAGAATTTGGTAATGATAAATACACAATTTAACTAGTGTATTGACCTTGTGTACCAAATAATTCATAAAATTGTTATGTATTCAGTAATGATCAACAAATAATTTCCTCTCTCCAAAAGGTTGTATTCATAAATCTGTACTTCAAAGGTAGTGTTTTATCATACATAGAATCCTCATCTCAAACATATAAATAAAAAATAACCGAGGAACAAGATGACAAGGGAGTAATCAAACTAAAATTTAAAAATATTCCTAATGGATTGGTTTCTTTATAGTAACTCTTTGAAAAACATGATAGGCTTATAAAGAAGAAGATGCAAAATGACTCCTTCAACTTAGCAGATTATGAGTAAGTGAATGATCACTCTAAAAAATAACCCAAATTGGTTAACATTTGGAAATTTTCCTCACCAAAAGAAAGGAGAAAATTCATCAGCGTGATTATAAAGTAAATTGACATTCCACCATATTGATACGAATATCTCAAGTTTTTTCATCTGAGGGAAAAATAACACACAATTCCTCTCAACCTTGATGTCAAACCATTAAAGTAGAAAAAAATATAGTATAATTCAAAGATTATAGGGTTAATTTTTATACAGATTATGAAAATGTTAAATCCTTTAATTATTTTTCCTTTTCACCATTCAAATTGGTTTGATAATGTAGTACCAGTTCATAAAAAGAGTAGAGAAATCATAATCTATGTAGACTTCTAGAATCTAATTAAGCCTCTCTTAAATACAATTATCCATATGTATCTAGTCCTTTAGGTTGTCACATGTTATAAAATTATCTCAATTTTGAATGGTTTCTTAGGTTACAATCAGATTGAGGTTGATAAAGAAGATCAACATAAACCAACTTTTAGAACCCCATGGGGTTATTTTCCTATCAAAGAATGCCATTTGGCTTGATCAATGTGGGATCTACATTCCAAAGGGCCATGGATCTCGCAATAAAATTTTTAAATAATAATATAATTATGGTGTAATTAAATGATCTAATAATTTTTTCAAAAAAGAGGGAAGATCACTATGAACACCTTGATAAGGTATTTAAAAAGTATTGACTTCATGGTATTTCTCTCAACCCTAAAAATTTTATCTTTGGAGTGGTTGAATAAAAAATTATCAACCACATTATCTCTAAATAAGGGATTAATATTGATCTAAATAGAGTTGAAGCAATCCAGAAGTTGTCTCTGCCAACTAGTAAACCAGGTGTGCATTCATTCTTTAGAAAGGTGAATTTCATAAGAAGAATTTTAAATTTTAAAAAGATCATGAGGAATATTGTTGAGATGGTGAAATAAAAATCCTTTATTCAAATGGAATAATAATGGAAAAGAGTAATTTATTAAAATAAAATCTACTATTGCTTGTGAACCACTCTAGTCTATCTTGACTTCAAAAAAAAGTTCATCATTTATTGTAATGCCTCAAAACATACTCTCTCTCGGCGATATTAATTCATAAGAATGATGAAGGTATTGAATCCCCCATTATTTTCATGGTTTTTAATCTTAAATACTATGATCTAAAATATTCTCTAGAGGAGAAACATGCATGCACAGTTTTGAATTTTGTCGTGCAATTTAGGTTCTATACTCTATATTTGTATTCCATTGTGATACTACCAAGTTCAGCAATGAAGTCTTTTTTGACTCAATAGGAGCTAGGTTCTAAGAGAGATAACTAGATAAAAAAGGTTTAGGATATATTCTTGAAATAAATCCCACATTATTAGTTTGAGGAAAAAGGTTTTATCAAATCATAGCAGAACAAATGGATTCTCAACCAATCTATTCAACATATTCTGATGATTAAAAAAATTAAGATCTTCCCCTTGTCCTTTTTTTTAGATTCTACTAATGAGTGGTTTGTAAATATTTCTTTCTTTATGACATATAGAGAATTTCCATCTCATCTATATATCAAACAACACAATACACTCAAGTTGAAGGTTAAAAATTATGTAATATGGGACAGTATGTTGTTCAAAATGCATACTACTAGTTTTTTATTAAATTGTGTTGACAGTGAACAACAAAAGAAGCTATTACAATATCTTCTTGATAAGGATATTAACAGACACTTCTCTGATCCAATGATAATGTATAAAATTTTAAGATCCCATTACTACTAGCTTATACTTTTCAAGGACTATTACAAAAACTTAATAAAATGCGAGACCTATCAATAGTTCATCAGGCAACCAAAATGTATAGAAATTATTTTCAAGCCAATGGTGATAGAAGAGCCCTTTCAAAAATGGTGGTTGGATTTCTTAGGAACTGTGAATCTTCATTCAAGTGTAGGAGTATGTTCTCAATACTAGATATTA
>JARHVA010004077.1:942500-1017500 GCA_037957365.1 Torreya grandis | reverse complement strand
AATCCCACCATGGGTCATTTTTTATAAAGTACAGAGTTTTGAGACTACATGGATTTGTGAGAATGGTTTTAAATGATCTCTTAAACATTCCTTAACCCTTGAAATAACATTTCCTCTCATTTTTATTCATGTTCAAGTTTGAAGTGTTATAAAATAATATTTTTTTGATGGCTAGTTCAAGATAGTCAGGTTGCAGGGTCTATGAATTATCTTAGGTGAATTATATGAATGGAATGAAATGTTAAATAGTTTAAAAATACTCATAAATGCATCTTAATCATCTTAAAACACCATGGATTCAATGATCAGAGAGAGAGAGAGAGAGAGAGAGAGAGAGAGAGAGAGAGAGAGAGAGAGAGAGAGAGAGAGAGAGAGAGAGAGAGAGAGAGAGAGAGAGAGAGAGAGAGAGAGAGAGTTCTTTGGATGCATAGTTAGAAGGTGTGAGTTTACAAAACATGGCTGAGAGGTGTCTTGTTAAGCATGCTTTTGTTTTCATGATCCACATTATTAAATGGAATAAGTCATCCTCAAAAAATATTTAATATAATATTCATGGGTGGAAAGGTTTAGAGGCTATTTTCAATATTTCTCCTTCTTCAAGCCAAACCCAAAGGAGGTATGTGAACCTATAGTTTGTAGACATGTAAGTCAATTTTGGTGGTAAATTTATTTCATGAAATGTGCATATTGTCCTTGGAAGATGTGATAATATACCCATTCATTTTAAGTAGTCTCTAGAAGCTTGATGGTCAATCTTTTCAGGTTCACGATGATTATATAGGTCTCCAAGCAACACCATCATTTGCTGTCATGCCTTGACTCTATAATAAAATGACACGCATGCCATCTTTTTGGTCTTAAAAATCACCATTTTAATATCTAAAAACGTGGTTTAAATACCCTTATTATTTTATGCAAACTCATTTCTCAACCCACCATGCATTCAAAGGGATTGTAATTTAGGGAAGGTTGTGTAACCTATGGTGAATGTGCTTCATGGGTAAATAGTAAGAATGGAAAATCTTTCTAATATGGTCTAAGATAAATGAAATTAAAGGAGTGTATTTAAATACGTTATCCATCTCATAACATTATTCACCTTTAATTGATTTAGCTGAAGGGGAAACCAAGCAATGGAGAATCAGTATTTTTATCAAATGGCCACCTATAGGGCCTAACAAGCAACGAAGTCAGAGGCAATATTGGTGATGGCTGTTGGAAATTTTTGAGTTTAAAGAGGCCATGATACAATGTTTTAGAAATTTTTAAAAATCTAATTTCATTTAGTAAGCTATCTTTGGCCTATGGAGACCAAATTTGGTATAATACAGTCAAATAGACCCTAAATAAGCATACATAACCTATCCAAAACCTAATTAAAAAAGTGATAAGTTTGTGAAGTGTTTGAATGGTAATGTGAGAAGTTAAAAAGGGTAATATAATGGATATTATCATGGTCACTCTAGTTGGCATTATTAATAGACTAAATTTGGCCTAAAAGGACTCATTCCAAGGAAACCTACAATTAGGTAGCCTTAATTAACACATGCAAACTTTTGCATGGAGCTAAGCAAATAAGTCATATGTGATAAAATATAAGGTTTATAAGGCTTGTACTCCTATCTCTCCATGTTTTACGCATGGAAAATGCACTCCTATGTTGCTTCCCCAATATGCATCCTTCACACAACTTGTTTGGTTGTTCTATTAGGGTCAACCCTTTCACCATGTGCTTCTTGGGAAGCAGTTTGAACCCTCCAAAGCATAACTGCCCATACCTTAGATGCCAAATAGTATGCTGATCTACTATAACTATTTTAAATGTTGTTGTAAGCTCACTTTACATTGTCAATAGAAACATATGATTACTTATCATCTTAACTACTACAATCTACCTATTACAACCACTCTTATCAAAGATCGTGCATTCTCCATTTTCAAATCTGACCTTGTACCTTTTTTGGATAAGTTTTCTATTTATAATAAGGTTGTGATTCAACTTGGGTACATAATAAATATATTGAATCTATATAGAAATGATGTCATTTCCCATGATGAAAACCTTCTCATTATTTGTCATCTTTAACTCTGATTTGATTGAATCAGCAATGTGATTCAACATCTATTTATTCCCACTCATGTGGTTGATACAACCACTATCAAAATACCATGTTTCTTTACCACTTTTATCAATAATGTTGCATGTTATAAACAAGCCTCCACCTTTCTCATTTCTATTAGGTTCAGCATCTTGTGTAGGAGAGAAAGTTGAATTTTTCCTATTCATATTATACTCCTTATTTCTAAAATCATTAGCATAATGTCCATACCTCTTGAAATAATAGTATTTAATGCTAAACTTAGCATACCTTTGTGTAGATCCTCCTATTCAAATATTGTTTCTCCTTCCTCTTCCTCTTTCTCTTCCTCTTCCTCTTCCATGTTACTCCTGATGGCTATGCCTTCCACCTTCTTGACTACTACAAGTTCTTCCTCTTCCTCTATTGTTTTATCCTCTCCCCCTTCTTTTCACATTCACATTTGTATTCAATGCTTTCTCATGGTAGGAGGTGGATAACTTATTCAACCTTTTTTCATGGGTTTCCAATGAACCCATTACCTCATACACCATCATTTATCTCAAACACATTGACTCTTCTATTCAACCACTATAGGGTCAAATCTAGTTGGAAGGCTCCTCAACAACTTATTTATTATCTTATAATCTTGAAATATATCACCATATGTCTTTATTTGAAAGAAAATATTCATTATTATTGTGAAGAAGTCATTAACAGACTCATTACCCTTCATTTGTAAGATCTCAAAGTCCATTCTTAATAGATGTAACTTGACAAGTTTCACCTTGTCACTCCCTTGATAAGCATTTTTCAAAATGCCTCACACTTGTTTGGAATAGATAGCTATTACTATCCTAAGAATGATTGAATCAGATAATGCCATTTGTATGTAACTGATTGTCTTAGCATCCTTTCTCCAATTCTCTTTCAATAAATTCCTTTGTGCTTGGGTTAATACATTAAAGGTTGCTAGGTTTGCAACCTCATTATATCTACCTTCAACCAACTATCATAGACTTTGAGAGTTGAATGTAGTCTTCATTTTGATGCTTCACACATCATAATTATTTTTATCAAACATAGGGGGTTGATGCCATGAATTAGAACTACCTACTACTATGCCTAATGGACTCACTACTTATAGGCTCTAATATCATTTGTTAGAAAAATTGAGATATTAAGAATATTTTTGGTAGGAAATAAAAAATAATGTGCATGTCTAGGTGGGCAACAAAGCAAACAACACAATAATAAAATAAAACATTGAAATAGGGGATGGGCTAAAAATATTAAAAATGCATATATATTAATTTTGAAAAAATCCTATACAAACATAGTAGTTATTGTTTACAAAACTCAGAAAAATTATCTAAACTTTCCTGGTTCTCTTTTGACTGCTATCAACAAACATTCATTTTCCTCTTCTTTTCTACTTCCCCTGACTACTGCTATTGCACATAATATCTCCTATTTTATGTTGCTCTATTTGTTGCCCTTGTATTGTTTTGTTGCTATTATTCTCTAACTATTGTTGTGTTGCATATCTCTTGCATACTTATATTAGCATATGAAGATGCCACTATCCATTTCTTGACCTCTATCCCAAGAAAATACTTCACAAGGCACAAATCAGTGATTTTAAATTAGTTTTTCATGGCTATTTTGAACTCTTCAATGGATTGATTTATATTTTTGGTGAATATTAGATCATCCACATACAATACAACAATCAAAATACCTTCTTTGTATGCATTGACATATAATGTGGACTCACTCATGCTTTTTCTAAAGGCCTTACTCAATAAGTATGAGTCTATCTAGCTGTACCATGCTTTTGGGGCTTGCTTGAGTCCATACAATGCCTTTTTCAGCTTATACACTTTGTTCTCATGCTTGAGAATCTCATATCTAGGTGGTTGTGCCACATAAACCTTTTCTTGTATCACACCATTCAAAAAGGCTGACTTTACATCCATTTGATATACCTTCCACTTGTGTTGAGCAATAATGGCTATGATTGTTCTCACTGTTTCTAGCCTTTCTATGGGTGCAAACATCTCAATATAGTCATGTCTGGGCCTTTATTTGTAACCCTTCACCACTAGTCCTACCTTATGCCTCTCTAGCTTTCCTTTGGGAGTGGTTTTTGTCTTGTACATCCATTTTACTCCTATGACTTTTTTTCCTTTTGGTAGGTTAACTAACTCCCAAATCTGATTTTTTATATGGCATGCATCTCTTTATCCATTGTCTCACACCACTTACTATCATTGACTGCTTCTTCAAAGTAGATAGGATCAACTGATAAAAAGAGAGCATAATTTATAATTTTATCTTCGTTTTGCTCCTGCATTGACTACTCATAGACTTCTTGCAAGCTTCTTCTCCTTTCTTGGCATTCATTTAAGTTGGAGGAGGATGATGTTGACTCATGAACAACTCCTTGACCTTTTCGATGGCTGCTACCACTAGATGAATCAATGCTTCATGAAATAGGGGTACAATTTGGTGTATTGATGGTTGTCCCAGTTATTGTTTCAGATTCAATAAAGGGCCCACTAACTTTTGTTTACACATGCTCTTCTTCTTGTCTCTATTCCCAAGCTTCATGCTTAATGAATTGAACATCCTGACTGATTATGAGCTTTTTGTGATAGGATTGTACAATCGATAAGCCTTTTATTGATCACTATACCCAATGAATATGCACTTCTCACCTTTGTCATCCCATTTTGTCCTTCTTTATTTGGGCACGTGTGCATATGCAATGCAATCGAACACTCTAAGGTGTTCAACACTTGGCTTCTGCTGTGCCATACTTTTTGAGGGATCATATTCCTAACACTTTTTGTTCGACAAACACAGGTACGGCCAATAGCTTTCTTCAAATGCAGCCCTTTAGATGAACGATTAAGCTAACACAGGCCCAAAGATATAACTAGACAACCTTCCAGCATTGATATCAAATGTTGGAACTAACAAACTAGACAAACTGATAGAATTAAAAGACAGACCTGAAACAACTCAATGACATGATTCAAACATAGGCAGATCATATTAAAGCATTTTCTATTAGCATTCAATGAATTCATTCCATAGATTACAGTCATCGCACAATAAACCGATTTCTTAATAGTTTCAATGCTCAAACAATCAAGTAAACATTAATGGTTGTTCTGAGGCCAATACACATTTATTACCACCAGAGCTCTGTTGCTTCTGGCTACCATACATGGCTCAACAATCATCTTCATTCATATCGACCAGTTACGACTAGGATGCACCTAGTACATGTCGGATACATTGCAGTAGCATATATTTATAATACTCATTAGAAGGATCTAGATGTAGTTAGAAATCCGTGGAAGTTTTAGAAGAAGCTAAAGTGTTCTACGAAAGAGTAAGTGCATTAAAACTACAGCTGTCCGTAACATATTACACGATCACAAAAAGACTATAATTGCTGCAACAGTAACTCTGCTCAGATTTTGGGCCGCACCAGTGGTTGTACTGGATGGCCAACATGAATGATATCAAACGACGTTGTCGCGGTATCTCCATTATCAGAAATAACAGAAGACTTAACAACGTCATTTCTCCTAGGTGATCCCGCTTTTCTCACCTTCCGTAACAAAATATTGTTTTCCGTCGAAAAAAAAAAACCATTCTACCTTTCAGTCGCAAAACCTCTTTTCGAAGCTCGTAGAAAGAATGCTGCGCAGGCCCTACTGCACCATTAGAAACGCCGAGTGAAGCCTTTGGCTTTGAATTACCAGTAAAAGAAGATGCAGCAGCTATAGAACACCGATGGCCTGCATTTTAGTTGAGGTGGATTGGAACCACAGACAACTACATCCGAAAGAAAAATATGTCGTTTAGCGTTTTGTTGGAGTGGGGGGTTTATTTTTGTGTCCAGAAAATTTTCTTCAGCTTTGGGCAATTAAATACACACAGGTGTGTTAAGCATTTCATGGCATGATCCTCTAACAATGGCAAATCCTCCCAAAGAGGAAAACTATCAATTCTCAAATTCTCGAGTTTGGGAAAGTTGTGAGACCGTCCGAAGCCCTCGGGCAACTTTCCGCAACTCTGGAATCTACATAATTTCAAATATCCTAACTCTTACATTTTGTGAAGCTCTGGGATCTCTATACAATAACACCACTCTAACTCTAGTAGCCGGAGGTTACTAAAATCACACACCCATCTTGGAATTTGGTACCGACCCAAACGCCGCTGATCAAGTTCTTCCATAGCTGTAGATTTTCCAGGAAGAACATCCAAACCTCGCGAATTCCACAGAGAGAAAGCTTCTGCATTCTTACCAAATTCTCGAGGATCGCAAAATCCGTGATGTACCTCAAGTCAAAGACCCAGTTGCTAATACTCGCATAAATTTACACCCCTTTAATAACACTCTCCACGGTTTGCTTTCCCACAGAGTCTCACAAACAAACTAGCCCAACTTGCCCAACTCAACAAGCTATAACTTCCCACTCTGCGTACATGGAATGCCCCAAGCTCTCTCTTGCATTGACACAGCCTACCAGGCTACTCAACTCAACTTGGCATCCACATAGCAAATAACTCTCTTTGCATCACTTACTCGCATATACAACTCACTAATAATACTTAATTCGCTTGAGGAAACAAAATGAATTGTTTTGGTGCTCAATGCAATTCGAGTGCTCTTCTTGCCCCCCATAATGCCTTTGACGTCTTGCATTTTGTGAGGTGAGAGTGGGATTGTTCTTTTTACAATTACTCTTAGATAACTATTTAAATATATAATTTGATTTTTTCGATTTCCAAAGGGAAAAAAAAATGATTTTAGAGTATTCCGTTGTAGCGTTTCCTTTAATATTTCATTACCACATAATTTTTATTGATTAATTTTGGATTAAAAGTGGCAAACAGCTTTAAAGGAATTTGGTCACGAGGAGGATGGTGTCATAGTTTGGCCAACCATCCCTCCATACAAACAGTGGGATCGATAGTTTATAGTTTTACCAACATAAATTATCTATGACGATATAATTAATACCTTTTTGGTTTGAAATAAGGTCATCATGAAATCATGTTGTTTCGAAGAAAAATTAAGTTTGTGTTGGATTGGATTTATATTTATAAATTTATATTCTATATTTTAATTTTTTTTTTAATTTTGGAAAAGTTTATATATAAATAGATCTATTTTAATATAGGAAATAGGAAATATTCACCTTTAAATTGTTGTGGATTTGGTTGTCTAACCATTTTTTACTATTTTGGTTCAACGGCATGCTTAGGGCTATAAAAAATATTATAAGAGATTTTTGTATTGCTAATTTTATTACTAAAGTAAAGGGGCATTATACTTTTGACAGTATATTAGTTAATGTAGATGTGTCTAAGGTCCTCCCTTCTCAAAGTAAGTTAAAAAATAGAAATAAATCATGGTTCCAATCATTGGAATTTGAAGGTATGCCTTTTAAATGTAAAAGATGCTTCCAAACTAGGCATCTTATTAATAATTGACCTAGTGCTAAGATTAGGAAACAAAATTCTTAGTGGAAGGATGCAAGGATTGAACATGTTACTATTCAATTTATTAATGAGAAGAATTATGAAAGTGAGATCTAGATTTTGTTCTAGAAACCCCTTTGGATGGTTTGAATCAAGCCAACATTTATGTAGAACCTCGTGAAGAATCTTTGATCATAGAGGATTCAAATGAATATTTGGAAGAAACCCCAAAAAAATACAAGATTCAATTGTACTTTATGAATCTCCTAGGGAAGATTTGTTTAAAAATAAGGACTTACATGTTGAGGTTGTTATGCTAAATGAGAAGAATGTTAATGCAGTCCTTAGAGAAGGGGAACTCTCCACAAAGTATTTGTTGATACAAAATTCGGTGAACTCATTAGAAATTTCCATCCCCATATTGCCAGATAACGACGAAGGGAAGGATTAAAAGAATGTGCGAACAAAGGAAAAGAACAAAAATGATTTAGATCCATTTAATATTTCTCTTAGATATCAAAAATAAAATAGTATTATTTGTTAAGTTGTAGCTTGTTTTTCAAGGAAGCTATTCTTGTTCTTGTTGTTTTTTGGTTGTTTTGTTATTTGGTTTGTTGATGGCTACAATAGTCTTTTGTTTTATTTGTCTTTTCAGGGCATAATATTTGTTTCTTTTTAGGGTTAGGTCTTTGATTCTAAAAACCTCTATTTACCCTTAATAATAAATAAATCTACTCCAATACAAATTAAATTTATTAATTTAAAAAATATATAGTTTCATTACAACTTTATTTTAAACTATAAAGGTAGTACATGAGAGATACAAATTGTTGAATAGGGTCCAATAGCTGAGAACATATTTGGGGGTGTGGGGCCCAAATCTTGAACATATTTTTGATTAAAAAAATATATAATTTTCAGTAATTACAAATATATTTATACTCAATAGTTGAGTATTGATATTCTTCTATAATCTATATAAAATCTTAAACTTGTATACAAGATATTATGTTATTATTAATACATAATATTTTAACTATAAATATCTCAATTTAAAATTTGTATGAATAAATACTAATATTGAGTTCAATAATATTTATTTTTATATTGCTTGTCAAATAAAATGTCTTTTTACTTATTATTAAAATTCAAAATATTATCAACTTAATACTTCAATATGTGAAAACTTTCAAAATAACTTATGTAGGTATATATCTACTTTTTTTTAATTTTTTATTTTAAAAGTTCAAACCATTGACTCTAAACATCTTCTTCTTTTTTCTCCAATAGGTAGACCTATATAATTAAAAAATAAACATAAAACTCAACAAATTATTTAATGCCATCTAAAAATAATAGAAAAATAAAATAAAAAATCAATTCAAACAAAATTAAATGTACCAATGGGATGCAGTTCATAGATCATAATAGTTTTCAAATTTGAATCTCAAGTTGTTTATATAAATAATCCTTATTATATGTTCTTATTCCCATACCACTCTTCCCATAAAATTTTTCTACAATTTAAATCTTTTCATCAACAGCACTAACAATAGGTAAGCAAACAACAAACATAATTGATTAATTTATAGTATTTTAATCTAATTTCAAGCAATTTATACACTTTGTTTATCATTAAACTTATTGTGTAAATATTTATAATGAGTAGACTACATTCTTTGCTTATCCAAAAAAAATTATTATTATTTTAGTCTAAGAATATTGACCACAAATTATTTGAATTAAAATATGTTTATACTCTTTCAAAAGAAACAATGTTACTCTTAGTAATGTTTTTAAACCATTGAAGTTATATAAAGACAAAACTATTTGTTTCCCATTTAACCAATAGTTTTTTAAATGAATCATGGCACACTTTATTTTTTGTTCACTATATAAAAATTTACTTTTTTTTATTTCTCTAGGAGTATGGAGTGTATGTCTGTGTGTGTGTGTCCACGCACGCGCGCACGTGCTCGCTCTATTACAAACATTTAAAACATGAAGTGTGCATATATTATTTATGATTCTATTAATGAATTCATAAAATTTAAGGTTATTCTATTAATTGATGACACCAAATTGAATGATACATATTACATAACACTCATTGGTGGTCTTTTTGTTTTGTTAGATTATGCGGCAAAGGTGATGTTGGTTGAAACAAGGTCAGAAATTATGCTAGAACAAGTGTGTGGTGAGTATAGTGTAAGGGATGTTAAATTGATAGAACATAAGAAGATGGAAAAGGCACATGCTAAAAAATTCAATGAAGTGAAAGTAGGTTATATCAAGCATGTTCATAATGTCAAAGAAATGGTTGTGTTGGTTACATCATCAAGTGATTGTACTGCACCAAGATTGAAATATGTGAATGGGCCATTTGTGCAACCTATTGAGGTAGAAGACCCTCAATATTAGTAACACCTTCCATAATTATCATCATTGGAACCATGACACGATAGATTTTGTATGATGGCCATTCAAATTTTTTGAAATAAGTGAAAAGCAAAAAAAATAATACCATGTAATAGTGATGAGCAGATCTAGAACTAGATTCTAGTCAAAACCAACTTTTTTATGTATATGCATGTGTGTGTGGACTAGGTTTTCATATTCCTTTGAGTTTTTTATATGTATAAATTGAATTAAAAATGAATTAACAAATTATTTGAAACATGTATTTAACACTCTCTCTATTTAAAGATTAAAAGTGGAGCTTAATATTCTAATATTCTTCAATCATTCCCTTCTTACACCCAAATTCATACCAAATTCATTAAGTTAAAATAATTATTTTCAATTCATATCCATGTACACCACTATCTTTTGACAAAGACCATTTACATCATTATATTTTTAGACATTTAATATTTTTTTATATAAATCAATAAAAATAAAGTGTTGACCAAAAAATTAAGTTAAACTATTACATTTGAGAAACAAAAAATCCTAGAGTGGCATTATGATGATGCATAGTCAGGTCAGTTTGAATGTCAAACATGTAATGACAATTAATACACATTGAAAGTGAAATTATAAATGGCAATTTTATTTTATGCATTTCATAAATTTTATTGATCAATACTTGAAAAGTTGGCATTAGTGATATTAATGGGAGTACACCATAAACTAATGGTGTGTTATCATGTTGGGATTGGATAAGGTCAATGATCATTAGCATGTAATTTGAAGGTTTTGAAAGTGCATATTTGGATTGTTTTTTCATGTTGTTATAGTTTTTTTTTAGGGTTTTGACAGTGATATCTCCCTCAAACAACATAGGATATTCCATTAGCATGCATGGATGACATGCTGAATTACTTGAGTGGTGAAAAGTGTTTATGTTGGTATCACCAAATCAAGATTTGTGAAGGAGATAAAAAGAAGACCATGTTCAAGATGAAGGAAGGGTTTTATGATTGTAAGTTATGTTGCTTGGGAATTACGTTCATGAGGCTAATGAATGAAGTGTTGAGTCCATTCTTAGCTGAAATATGTCATTGTGTACATAGATGATATTCTAGTGTTTATATAAATAAAGGAAAAACATGTGGCACATTTGAGTTTATATAAATAAAGGAAAAACATGTGGCACATTTGAAAAATGTGATATAAAGATTATATGATGAAAATTTATTGATCAATGCAAAAAGTGTACCATTATGAAAGAAGATATGGTATACTTGGGTTTTATGATCTCTAATAAACAGTTTCAAATGGGCCCTAAAAATTTTATGAAACTATGAAGTAGCCATTTTTAAGAGGTTCCTTTGCATCACGAATATTTCATAGTCTTTACATGCATCTATAGTAAGTTCATCAAAAAAATTAGTGAAATAAGTGAAACAATCATGGAGATGTTGTACGGAAATCAAAAGGAGATTTCCTAGAGAGAGGATGTAGAGAATAATTTTTAGTAGTTGAAAAAGAAAGTGAAGGATCAACCAGTGTTGCCATTTTCATAATTTAACAAGGTATTATAAGTTAATTTTGATGTGATTAGAATAGTGATTGGCATAGTATAAATCCAAGAGGGTATGTCTATAACTTAATCAGTGAGAAGTTAAATGATGAAGACCAAAAATATTTAGTCTATGATCAATAATTTTATTATATTATGGAAGTGCCAAAGAAATGGAGGAATTAATTATTTTTGAAGGAGTTTATGTTATACATGGATCATCAAAGACTATAGTTTACTAATAGTCAAGGGAAGTTAGACAAAATACATATGAAGTGGGTAACATATCTGTAGAGCTATATAATCGCATTGAAGCATCGAAGTGGAAGGATGAATAAGGTCATTGATTTACTAAGTGGAAGGGTGTTGTTAATAAATGAGATGAGGATCAAAGTGTTGGGGTTTTATTTGATAATGGATCTATACCCAATGGAAGGATATTTGATGTAAGGAGATCCTGCATGAAGCCAACAAGCATGGATAAGACAACATGGCTAGATTATGTGATTCAATAAGGAATGCTTTTTATAGGAGTGTAACCGTGTATATGGAGATGGTTGATGTGAAAAATATAATCAAACATAAGTATCATGGAGGAATAGCATTACATTTTAGTGGTAATAAAATGTTGTCATCATTAATGTGGAGTTATCACTAGTGAAATATAGGCACAAACATGCACATATTTATACAAGGATGTTGATTTTGTTAATTGGAAAAAGGGAGAATCCAAAATATTAGTTTTTATAGACCCATAACCATTTCAAAAAGACCATGGGAGGATATCAACATGGATCTTGTACTTGGACTGCTAACAACAAATAGAGGCAATGACTCCATATTTATTATGGTATATCAATTCTCCAAAATGAAACATTTCATTTCTTATAAGAGAAACAATGATGCAATGAACATCACTAACTTATTATTCAGGGAACTAGTGAGATTACATGGATTACCATATAATATAGTTTCATCTAGAGACATTAAAATTATAGGCCATTTTTGGCACATGTCATGCAAGAAATTGGGAATAAATTTGAATTACAATTCAACATAAATCATCCATAAACTAACAGATAAATTAATGTTGTTAGTTGTATCATTGGAAATCTGATAAAATGTTTGGTGGGGAATAAACAAGCAAAATTGGACATTTTTTTAGTGTAAGATGAATTTACATTTAATAATTATGTGAATCAAAATAAGGGGAAAACACCTTTCGAAACTATTTTTGGACTTAGTCCCAAAAGGGTTATCATGTTAAGAAAGATACATTGAATGCTTATAAAAAGTGAAAAAGATAAAAGATTATATATAATATATGTGATAAATACATCAAGAGGTAAAGTAAAAACTCTAACATACTCGCCTAAGTTATAAGCATCACATAGATAAAATAAGTAGGAGAAAGGAATTCAAGGTAGGAGATCTTGTATTAGCACATATATGCAAGGAGAGTTTTTTGTGGCATACCCACAATGAGTTGAAGTTAAATAATATAGGGCCATGTAGGGTGTTGCACAAGTTTTTAATAAATGTGTAGGACATTTGGTTATCGAAATTAATGGATATCTAACATATCTTTAATGTAGCATATTTATATGATTTTCATGAGGCATGGGAAGAAGGAAAAGAAGGACAGAAAGAGAAATAAATTCCTTACTAGAGGACACACTTGCATAAAATGGAAAGAGAAGACATAGATTCAATTTTAGACTCTAAGGCCATGGGAAAGATGCAAATGAATTAATACAATAAATATTTGGTTAATTAGAATAATTGTGTAATGAAAGATGCATCATGTTTAACCCCGTAGAGATTGGTCGATATAGCTATGATCTCACAAGTTTTAACTCATGACTTGGGGCTCACCTTTCATTTAACCAAGGTGTCTGGTGTAGGATCATACAGGGTGAAAAATAATCCTACATCAATTTTAGAGTTCTAGTAATTTTTTGTGGGAACAAAGTGTTCAAGCATGTCTAGGCAAGAAAAGAATAATTAGTTGAAAAAAAACACACAATTTCTAGATAGAGTCATGCATGCAAACCAAAGTGCACACACACATCTCTTTGGAACATGAAGGAACCATTTGGCATGATGTAAGTGAAAGGGCCCAAACACTATGATAAATTCAACATGTTTCACTTGGATGCCATGTCACCCTAATAAAACTACTTGACTGCGAAATTTTGAAATAGCATACATTAGCATCAAAGATGGGAACATAAAAATAAATGATAACACATGAATTAGATGAGATTTTGGGGACCTAATTTTATTTAAAGCCTCACTCAACAACTTGGTTTATACACATCAATGGATAAGTCATTAATTGATCACTAATCCAATATATTATATGATTGGCAAGAAACAAGTCTTTGATCAACTTACAAGGTCTATAAATAGGAGACTCGAGACTAATTCAATGCCACTAGATGAAAAATGGAACTTTGCCAAAATTTGTAGCCAAAGACAACTAGAAGGTGAGTAAGGGAGAGAGAGGGATAAGACTTGAGGAGATCACATTGTAGAGTAGTCTAAGAGCTGATCATTATAATTTCTATGTTTTTTCAAAGTAATTCAATCATAGAAGCGATGTATCTCTTACTAAAAGAAAATAGAATGTATTCTATTATAAAATAAGAATTTAAACATTTTTTATTTTCCTAAAATTGTATGTGAGTGAGGGTGTGTGTTTGTTACAAGGGCGAGAGGATCACTCACTGCATGGATTGGATTATATTCATTGGAAACCCAACCCATGATCTACATTAGATTGCCTCAATGAAACTTTTACTAAAAGTTTCCATAAAGATGCAAGTTACATTGAATGGGATGCAATTTTGTGTTGTGGTAAAGTGGGATTTAAAAAGTGAAATAGTGTAAATTAGTATATGTACCTCACTTAAAATCTGAAATTATTGACTTCGTCTCACCTTGTATACATGAAGCATTAAGAAATAATAATACGATATTTTTTAGTAGAGGTGATAGTAGAAAATGAGGTGGTGGGTTATTTCATATGACAAGACAATGCGTTATCTATGGCGGAGACTTTTTTTTCTACTATGACCTTGAGCAATGACAAAGTAGTGCAATAGGACAAAGTCATAAAAAACATGAAAGAAAAGAAATATTTTAAGGTGCATTTGGCACCTTATATTTTATGTTTTGTTCTTCTCCTAGAATTTAAAATTCTTTTGGTTTGTGTTGCACTCCCACACAATTACAACAATCAATTTTGTTGTGATAGCATCCAATGCCAACATGAAAACCCAGAATGCCAATTGTCTCAAGTGCAAATTAAAAATGTAGAGGATAGAATTTGACAACATAAATGGTCTCCTCATTCTGAGCTGCCATCTGAATTGAGTACCATATCTCTACAACAACAAGACAAACATACCAATATGTCAACATTTGTCCATTTTATTAAAGTATGACATCGATTGTATAATTATGTTGCCATGTTGAAACCCTCACATTAGTGATCAAAATTGAGACTCTCAAAATGTGTCCAAAGCCTTCCAACCTATTAATTAAATGTGACTCAAAAATTCATTCTAAAAAATTTAAATAATAAAAATTATTTAAAAAAAATAAATGTTATTATTTATTCAAAATGAGAAAATTAAAGTTATACAAAAAAAAATACACTTAATAAAATATTAAAAATATATATATTTGATATTGTACAACCTGTATTAAATATAAATGTTTCCATTACCACTACACATCTAGAATCCCCAATTCCATTTTTTACTATCAATTTATATAGTTTATCTTTCATTTGAGGGCATTCGCAAGGTAAAGTTGCATCTACCGTAATTGCTTGAGTGTAAAAGATAAGGAATGGATTTTATACGTGATGTCTAATTTTCTATAAAATTCCCTCTCGAAGCATTATTTTCCATCTCACCCTTAATATTTTTCTGGTTTAAAAGTGGATTTTTTTCTATAATGGAGATCTAAATAAATTAAAAAAATAACCAGCTAGGTTGAAATACTGTATGTTTCCCTATTGATGATGAATTGGATGGGTTCTTACGACAATTTTCATTATTATTATGTTTAATTATTCTGGGCCTACATTGTAAAGCTTACTGATAGAACAAACCCATCCCTTCATTGTCTTCTTTTTATGGTTCTCCTACGATGGTCTGTTCTTTAATAATGCATGCTTTCTTCAAACGCTTGTGCTACTTTATTCATGAGGATTAAAGAAATCTACTTTCGACTAACAGCCATAGTTCTACTAGCGATAAATTCCATCCTTTTGCCAAACCCAAAGACTAGCAGTAATTTTATACATATACTCTCATTACCCATCTTATGTAAACCGATAAAATCTTAAAATATGATTGTTATTATATTGCTTATGGACCTATTATTGGCTTATTATCTAGGTCCATTTACAATCTAATTTTATTTTAGTTGGTATTAATATATCGTTTTAAATATAATGTGTTTTATGTATGATTGTTTATTTGGTCAAATATAAAAGATATGAGGTAATAGGTTGTCGGTTCAATTTTTCCATTGTGTTTTGAAGAATTCATTGTTGAGTTACACCCATTTATTATCTAAAATACTTGTACAAAACTTAGTTTAACTTTGAGAGGAATATATAATGACAATTAAGATAATGGTCATTTTATATTATGTGAATAAGTCTTGGATTTTTGGAATTAATTAGAAACCCTCTTATGATTAGTTTCTAATTGATGATGATGATGATGATGATGATGATGATGATGATGATGATGATGATGATGATGATGTTGTCAAGTAGTGTTTTGGTTATGGTATACAAGGAAACTTATAGTATATAAGTCCACCTCATACTTTCATCATGCGGAGGCACCTTACTATGCTATGAATAAGAGACGTGTAATCCTTATCCCCTTTAGAATTTAGACCTGTTAATATAGGATATTTATTATTCCATTTATTTATTAAATAGGTAATCCTTACACATATAGCTCCAGCTTACTTAGGGGATTCTTTTTTCTATAGTAGTTAGCTTCCACTTATCTTAGCTTCTGCGATAGTTAGTTGCCACTTATCTTAGCTAAGTTTTTGTTACACATTTTTTCTCAACTAGTCTCATTTCAATTAACTCCTTGATTCTAAGTGGAAGTTTCATGTTATTTATCCTATATAAGACACCTATTGTAAAGCTATTTATCAAATGAAGGTAACTATTACATATCCTCTTGCATATTTATGAATACAAGCAAAGTCATTGTTATTATAATTCTTGTGTACTCACTCTATCAGAAGATTACCTATTCGTCAAGTCTGACATGATATCAGAGCTCTAGGTTTTAGTAATAAGCATCAATTTATCTATTTGATTTATATTTTGTATTATTTTGAATTTATTGTGAGGATATTTTCATGTATAATTTTATTTAGTCTATGTCAAATACATTTGTATGCATGTATTAGATGTATAAGTGTTTTTGCAAGTCTTTCAAGCTGCAAATATGTAAAGAGGCATACACATGGTAAATAACTCCATATTGACGTCAACTACTCTATATCTCCCCACCGTCTATAGTAGTTCAAGAGCTTCACATGGCCCTTGATATGCTACCATATTTCATGCAATATATTTTGATATTTGAAATCTTGACGAGGATGCATGAAGCCAAAGTTATATCCTAGAAACTCATAATGTGTTGATCCTCCAAAATCTAGCTATTTTTATTCATGGATCTACTCTCATATGGTATCACTCATCATCACATGGCATTCACAACATGTTTTCATATGCATGATGGTCAAATAGTGACATAAAACTCCAAATAACCCACAAAGGCCATCACATATATGGTGACTTAGCTTATGGTAGTTGTAGATCATCATTGAAACCATTAGCCCTTGATTGCCCTCTTCACAAATTTCTCTCTCTCTCTCTCTCTCTCTCTCTCTCTCTCTCTCTCTCTCTCTCTCTCTCTCTCTCTCTCTCTCTCTCTCTCTCTCTCTCTCTCTCTCTCTCTCTCTCTCTCTCTCTCTCTCTCTCTCTCTCTCTCTCTCTCTCTCTCTCACACACACACACACACACACACACACACTACAACTACTTAGATTTGAAACCCTCTATTAGTGATTTTATAGAGCTCAACAATCCTTCGCTCTACAATAACATCATGATACATATGAAAATCTACTCTACATTTTGATGGTATTTTGTGTTCCCATGGAAGACTTGATGATGGCATTTTCCACCATTCCTAGACCTGTTAATAGTGTTTTGTACCATTCCTAAACTTGCTAATGGTGTTTTTCACCATTCCCAACTTGTGTAAGGCATTTGATTTTCCTACATGTACATTGGTGGTGCCATACAAATCCCCTTTCTTTTTACTTCTTTATGATCTCATTACAAAGTCAATGATAAACCTAAATTATGCCCTAAAATGATTAAAAATTAAATCATATTGTTTAAATTTATTTAAAATAGCTTCATATATTTTTTATTAAAAACGCCTCCACAAGGCTTTTTCAAATTAGTACATGTAGGGGTGCATGAACCTAATGTTTTTTTACATTAATTATTGTGAGGAGGTCTGGGTTCTGTGTCAATTCTAACTAGTGGTTATATGACATGTTTGGTGGTTAAACCCATTATGTATTTAAATTTTTTGTGCATATTTAATAAAATAGACCATTAATGATAAAAAATATATTTTACTATAACTTTTGATCGATAACTCAAAATTGAGTGATAGTTTATTCAAGAAAGAATGTTTTTTTTGTCCTTTTTCCATTGGTCTATTTTTTTTTTGTAAAATGCACTAAATTTATAAAGTACCATATTTAGGGGGTTATCTGTGCTATGGGCCCTAGTAATTTTTGTATTATACTTATTTCACCAATTTCTCACATGTCTATGAATTTTTAGATATGATTGGCATCCCTATTCTAAGTGTGCATTATCCCTCATCCCTCCAACACTAATTACTCACTTGGATGCATTCTTGACTATGCGCAACATCCCATTCATGAGCATGCTTTAGGAGTTAATTTTAGTTTGTACTATGTAGTTTCTCACTTCCTTGGTATCTTCTCTTAGTCATGGTGATTGTATTTGAGAGACATTAAAGGTGCAAGGTTGAGTCTACACCAATTGTCCTTCTTGGGAAGACCAATTATGCTTCATAGCATGTGTACATAGAATGTTCACTCATGGATTACGACCTTATTCAATTATTATATGGATAGATTCCTATTCACATTGACCTAAGGTAATATAATGACTAAGCCAACTCTTGTGAATATGTCTATGGTCACCTTTTGATGCATGTTTCATGGTATTTACACCACCATGAGGAGCACACAAATTATCCATTCACTATTTGGAACATTCTTCAAAGTCTTTTCAGGGATCCTATTGTGATTTTTGTCACACCTCTTCCTCCTCTTCATATTGTCTCTTCTAAGACTATTTTACTCTCTCCACCTACTTTTTTTTCTTAGGATGATACATCCATGGTAGACAGTGCTCTTCCTTATATTGAGCTGACTCTATAAGATGATATTCTACCAAACCTTAGTTATGTCATTGCAAATTCTACATCTATTTTTGTGTAGATTGTTGCTTTTTCAAAGCTTTCACAAACATATGTTTTGGATAACTTTACTAATTTTAGTGAGAGTATACACATTGAGAGTATCGATGATTCATATGTTTCTTGTGGACATTCATCTTACAAATCTGAGTGTTTCATTTGTAGACTAGTCTTCAATTTCAATTGTTGTTGAGTCTTTCTTTCCTCTTCCCATGGACCTTTCTTCAACAAATGTTTTGTGTTATTTTTCTTCTCTAGATGTAATGAGAGTAGTTATAAACCTTCATGTTATCTCACCTTCACTATATGCTTCTTCATTTCCATATTCTATAATTAGGCTTGTGATTAATGAATAGACTTTGGCACATTTGAACACTATCAAGGAGAGTTTTGAGTATTTTCTGGAGATCTATATTATTATCTGCATTCCACTTGAGTGGGAATTCAGAAGCTTGATATCTTTTGTTTTATTTATTTCGAAAGGAAGAGACAACACTTGTTACAGAGGCACCTACTACAACATTCACCATGAAACATTCAACACTTACCTTCTCTCTCTTCATTGTGGAGGAACACATCCTTCATATTTTTTAAGATATGGGTACCATCACTATGTACTTGGGTACCTCATCAAGCCTCATTATTGAGACCCCAATTTTCCATCCAACCTAAGTTATGCTTAAGGGGAGTTGTTGATGTAGGCTTTCTAATCCTACATTCTTTATTTTGTCTCTCTTTTGGGGGGTGGGGGGAGGGCTAGGGATTTTTTTCCCATTGGGTTTCTCTTTTTACTCTACCTTTTAAAAATTACATTGTATGTGAGTACCTCATCAGGCCTTGTTTTTGAGAATTTTTTTCCTTTTCAACCCACCTAAGCTATCCTTAAGGGTTGTGTTAATGTAGGATATTTATTATTCCATTTACATATTAAATTGTATAATCCCCTACATATATAGCTTCAACTTGCTTAGGTGATTATTTAGTCTATGGTATTTAACTACCACTTGTGTTACCTTTTATGGTAGTTGGGGGCCACTTATTTTAGATAAATGGTTTTTTACACACTTGTTCTCTACTAGTCTGCTCTCAGTTAACTCCATGATTCTAGGTGAAAGTTTCATGTTCTTTCTCCTATATAATACTCCTATTGTAAATTTATTTATCAAATGAAGGTAATTATTGCACATCTTCTTACATACTTATGAATACAATCCAAACCATTCTCATTGGAAATTATTATGTGTTCACTTCTACTAGAAGATCACCTATTTGCCAATTCTAACACTAGCTCTAGTGTATTTCAACCCCAGAATATAGCCCTCCCATAGATAACTTCATCTCAAGAGTGTTCATTTAGAACTAGCTCTTGAGTATTTCAACTTCAAAATATAGCATCTCCCAAATTATTTCAACTATGAGGTATTCATTTAGATTAAGCTATTGAGTATTTTAACACCATAGGATAACATCCCCCAAAGTACTTTAACACTAGAGTGGTTATTTAGAACTAGATCTAATTCTTTTAGTACTAAAATACTTACAAAGGTAGCTTCGAAGAATGTCATGGGCCTCAATTTGGAATAGATTTATAATACTATATATGTATTAAAACTCTAAAAGTTTTCTAAGTGATGTTACTTCTCTTACCTTGAAATTTTGAGGTAGTTTGTAAGAGCTTCCAAATAATTTTTAAAAACTTACTTCATTAGAATATTTAATTTTGGAGTCTTGTGTGAGCTTCTTAGTCATCCTTCCAATTTTGATAGTTACTTTAACACTAGAGTGGTTATTTAGAACTAGATCTAATTCTTTTAGTACTGAAATACTTACAAAGGTAGCTTCGAAAGAATGTCATGGGCCTCAATTTGGAATAGATTTATAATACTATATATGTATTAAAACTCTAAAAGTTTTCTAAGTGATGTTACTTCTCTTACCTTGAAATTTTGAGGTAGTTTGTAAGAGCTTCCAAATAATTTTTAAAAACTTACTTCATTAGAATATTTAATTTTGGAGTCTTGTTTGAGCTTCTTAGGTCATCTTTCTAATTTTGATAGTTTTATTCATTAGATTATTTAAAACGTCTAGTTTTGCTTTGAACTACTCTAGCTTATCTAGAAAGAATATTAATTTAATTGAAATCTATTAAAATTTTAAAAATGAAATTTTATTTAACATATATTTTTGTGATTAAAATCTAAAAATAATATTTTATTTAAAATACTTTTAGTGACATATGTACTTAATTTACTCTAGTCAATCAAAGTGCAACTATTTTTACCACTTTTTATCATAGAAGAGTTGGATGAATAAATACCCTCCAACTTGAAAATAAGACTAGTGCTTGAAATTTGATCACTATCCCCATTACCATGCAACATCATCAACAAACATTTGAAATTATATTTTCCTTTCATGGGGAGGGGGAGCGGTAAGGGGGAGGGTTGACAACCTTTTTGTAGCTTTGCTTTTCATTAATCTTCTTCATCCAAAATATAGATTAGAGAAATGAGTAGAAGGATAAAAGGGATCATATTTATATATTTCATAAAGTATTAATAAATATTTTTTTAAAAACCATGTGTGAATTTTTTTTTTTTTTTGAAATCCTGGTAAACTTTTTAACGTGATCGGCGCCGTTGGCTAGACATGACTAATACCGGTACCACGGGGCCAGGGAGGGACTCAAACACTGGTGGGCAGAGCCGCAACAGAAGTACCCGTCCAACTGACTACACACCCCGATCCTACCATGTGTGAAATTTTTAATTGACATTTTTGGATCACATTTTGTAAACCATCATTAAGATGAGAGAATAAAATGATAATTTTGCAGACTTAAGCTTTTATTTAAATAAAATTAGCATTGAGTTGTGATGTCGAGTAGGTGGGAGAACAAAAATGATGTAAATTCATTATACTCTAGTAATAGGATGCTAAATATTAAATTAGTGTTAATGGTTATTATTTTTTTGATTGATACTAGGGTTGAAAACAAGTCCCCTGCCTTTTAAAATGTTTCACCAAAAGCAACAAAAAATGTGATAAAGCATAGTTGTTTATATATTACCATGGCATGGCTAGACAAGTTGGCTTGCCAAATAGTAACCAAATACAAATACACATCGAACAAAAAACATGAAAACCCATGAAGGGTAAAGAAACTAACCAGCAAGACACAAAAGCTATTTTTTATAAAGATTATTGAAAAAGCTAGTAGCTCAATAGTGTTTTAAAATGAAACAACCTTATCCTTTTCATCATCTAAAATGATGACCTCGTCACTAAAAATAACCACAAAATAAGAACACCCTATCAATTTCTACCTAGAACCCTTGAGTCTATGTTTGACTCTGCCCAGAAAAAAAATCAATGCGATTACTTACCATACAGCCCTACATTACCACCATGATAGCCAGATGAAGTGGCTCTATCATCTAAGGAAGAGCAACAACCGATCCATAAGTCACCAATTCTGCCAATATTTCACTATGTCCACCTGGGATTTATCATGGTGAGCCACCTTCAAATGAGATAATTTTGGGATTAGAATTTTGAGTTGCACCAATGAAGGCATTATCAAAAAATGTGCCACTATAACATCATTGTCACAAACCTTTTTTTTTTTAATTTCTTCCAAACTACCTACTAGGACCAAGAAGCATGTCTCCAAAGCTTTGAAAGTTAAAACTGGAATCAAACCAACACCATTTGAACCAGAGAAGGGTAGTTTGGGAAAGGGACCCAACTCAGCACTATCTATCGCCTCCACAAAACCAAGATGATGATTTGGTTTTACAAAAAAAACCACCAATTTAAAACCACCTCACAATCCACCATTAGTGCCATGATATTTGTTGTAAACATTGTAACTATTAAAAATTAAACCCTGTGGTGCATGCAATGAGCCATATAATCTAGACCCAAAACAATTGAAATAGCCTAGAAGATTTCTTTTTAGGAAACCTAGGAAAACATGTTTGCCCCTAGCCTGAGAGATGACACCCTCAAAATCCATTTACCAAACCAAGCTACTACCATAAACCGTCGGAGTTACAAGCACCAAATCAACCTCTCTCTCTCTCTCTCTCTCTCTCTCTCTCTCTCTCTCTCTCTCTCTCTCTCTCTCTCTCTCTCTCTCTCTCTCTCTCTCTCTCTCTCTCTCTCTCTCTCTCTCTCTCTCTCTCTCTCTCTCTCTGCTAAGCACCAGGTGTCCACAATGACCAAAAAACAACCAAAGTGTAAATGAGAAACATCCACCCTATGGTATCAAATCATATCCATACTCTTATCATAAATGCAGTTAACCACCACCATTTTTTGCATGGTAAGTCCATCATGAAAAAATAAAACTGTCAAAAAGCCTAAGAAGGTGGCTTAGATAGTTATGATTAAATCAAACCATCAATCAAATCCAATTGATTATTATAATGAACTATAGAAGAATAGTTTTGATTTTATTTTTATTTTTTTAAAACCCATATTAATGGAAACTAAACTAGGAAACTCTTCCCAAGTAGATCTGTGATTATCATTGATCCGAATTTCTTCTCTTTAGTCAATTCCATAGTTGACAAGGAAATCTACCACTGATTTGGCCTCTTTGTAATAGTGCTCATAGTGTAAGGATGTAAAATTGTCTAATCTAGCCCATATATTAGACAAAATATTATCTATTTTCCAAGAAGTGGCTGTCTTTTTATTAAAGGCAGAAATCAAGATCTGAGAGTCATTTTCAATAATAACTTTTTCTATTTTATAATGAATTGCAAGATCAATCCCAATAGATATAACTTGAACTTCAGCGTGATTGTTTGTATCATCCAATTTTCTTTTTAAAATCGACCTGATTAAGGAACTTGTAAAATCCCAAAGAATACAACCTATATCGGAAGCTCCCAAATTTCCCTAAAAGACACCTTTAAAATTTAATTTAAACCACCCAAAAATTAAAAAATCTAATTAAACTTTTATTTTCTCAATCTTTTACCTAAACTTATTAATAACCCATTAACAAAAAAATTAATAAAAAAATTAATAATAATTATTAGTAAACTAAAATATATTACATTCAAATATATAAATATTAAAAATTTAATACATTTTAATAATTAAATTTAATTATTTTTGAAATTACAATTTAAAAAATAAATTAAAGAAAAATTAAAATTAAAATTAAAAAAAATAAATAGTAGTACCATTAAAGGGAGGTCGAAAAGATTCATATTGTCAATGTTGTTTATGATCCTTGATTGAAGAGGATCTAGGTTTATGTGCCTCACAACTCATATTGTCAATGTTGTTAGAAGCTTCAAGTCCCACCGCATAGGGCTTTTTAGAATGAGGAGAGCCCACCCTCTCAACTTCATATGAAAGACACTATATCTATACATGTCAACATTAAATTTTGTCTCATCACATGGGTTTTGACGGCCTTCCAATAATAAGTTTATATAGTTTTGAGTGGGACAGTATGGTTTGTTTGAGTGACTCGCACGAGATGTTTTGATAGACCGACCAAATTGTCCTTTTCCTTAGCGTGTTCAACTCGTTATTCCATGAAACAATTGGAGTTTGATTTGAAATAATGATAAATTTAAAACTTCAGAGGAATTTGTATTAATAATTGATTTTATTCTTCAATTGATAATTTATATAAATAGTCAATGAAACGTTGATGAATTGGTTAAAGTGGATTGATTGTATTTGGTTTAAATTTTAGCAATATATTAAGTTGATTGTGATCATTAAAAATGTTTGTAAAATTTGTTATAATCTTAATAATGTTTGTAGAACTGATAGTAGCTAAAATATGTTTATGAGATCGATTGTTGTTGTTATATTGGTTGCAAAGGAGATCTAGACCCCCTGTTTATGTACTAGACTAATTCATAGTTCAAATAAAAAACATTCTATTTTATAACTCCAACTCCTAAAAAACATTTACCATTAATCTAAAAAAATCATATAAATAAAATTACAACTTCAATTAAATGTCTTGAAAAAACATTTCAATACTTACTTTTATTATTACTATTAAGTTATTTATTTACTTAATTTTATAATTAAATTTTAAAAACCTTTCTATAATTATAAATAATCACATCACTCATATAATTATAATTTATTACATAAATAATCATAGACACTTTAAATAATTATAAACACTTTAAAGATGGTCATAAAAATTTATTAGTTGAAAAATAACTTATATTTGCCAATCGTTATATTTTTATTTAATTGATTAAAAAAGTACATTATTATTATTATTATTTTTTGGAGTACTTATGCATTTTTCAATCATTCGTCTCTTATTAACATGTTTTTCTATATTTATAGTTATTTCCTGTCACGTGTGTCTGGGGCAGACCTTGGTAATTTGTGGGGCAGTCTGCAAGTGCGTGGGGGTGCAGCACGGACCACGCGCATGACTTGACCTTCATCTTTTCCAACAGAACCCTCTCCCTCTTCACCTATAAACACGGTCCTTCCCCGCGAGTCGTGCCGCCAAGCCCGGCCGGCCCCATCTAGACCTCAACGAATTTTAAGCCTTTCGCACCGCATATCCCCTCTCCACCTAAGCAAATTTCAAGCCTATAAAGGCCTGTCAGAATTACTGGCTGCCAGGTTTGCCAGACTTGCCATTGTCAATATGTCTCTGAGCTAACGCTGGCTTGGTACTGAGTCGAGGTCTTAGTGACTGTATTACACCATCGTAAGGAAAAATGGTTTAGAGATAGAGATATGGTAAAAAAAATTAAATTAAAGTATGTTTTTGTTTTTTTTTTTACATGAATGAAATGAAATGGTTTTAATTGTGTTTATAAGATTAAATGATTTATTTGACCACTAATTACATTGATTATTCTAACTACTCAAAAATAATTGAAACTTGAAATATAATTTAGAATAATGCTTTATTTTTTGTTGAACAGGATAAACATCTCTTTTAATATTTTAAATATTTTTTTCATCATATGTCTACGATGCAATCAACTCTTAATTTTTTCACATATTTAGCTCATATGTATGTGTAATAAGGGTACTCAAGGATGAAGTGCTCCACAATTTCAAGTACTTATTTGGTGTAAGAAACACAAACTCTCTCAAGTCATTTATCTATTTGCCCTGTATTACAAGGAATAAAACCAATTTTTAATTAAACAATGAGAATCTTTTCCTTCCAACTAACTTCTACACTTATATATGTTTTTTCATTATGTTCATAAGTTGGGTTGAATATTGAAATGCAGTGTTGTCTTGTCTTACTTGTTCCCTTCCTCCATATTACCATTTTGAACCTTTAATTCACATAATTTTTTATATCTTTATTACAATTTAGACATTCAATTACGCTGATATCTTATTTATTCATCCACTTATGATTCTGATTCGTCTAATGTTCTTCCTTTTGCATAACACTTCTTTTATTGCTCTTAACCATCTGTCAATGTTCATACTTTTTTTCGCATAACATATTCCTTAAACAAAGTGATTGCCTTTCTTTGAAAGTACTTATTTCAACAAGAATAATTTCATGTGAGATGATTGAATTGAGTATTTTTTTTCTGTCACCCGCTATTAAAAGACTGATATTAAACTAACAGCCCTCCATGTCAATAAGTTTCTTCGAAATAATTGGATTGCGTTGATTGAATTGAATTAAAATAAAAAGTAGGCCAGCAAACGGAATGCAAAATCAAACGTTTTTATAATTTATTATTACCAAATTTGTTTTATTATTGCGCTCACGATGCTTTCCATTTTTATATGCATGCTTCATTTTCTATTCTTTTGTGCTGATTTACTTTTATTTATGACATCAATCTTTGTTTTGTTCTTCCTCTGCTATTACGTTCGTTTGTTTTCTGTTGATGAAAAAAAAATACAGGAAAATTATTTAAATATAAACTACTGCTTACCATTTCTCTTCTTCTCCTCCCGTATACACTATCATTTATGCCCATACAATGTTGCGCATCCCAACACCGTTGAGTCTTCCCACCACTAAATACAGTATACAATCCATGTTTGGATTGGCAATGAAAGACCACAAAACCAAATACACAATCCGGTGAATCATTTCAAGTGTTTGATGCAGCAGACACTATTTTGAATGTCAAGGGTAAAAACTTAATTTTTGAATCCAAGTATGTTGAATTTTTTTGAAGAACTCCCTTTGGTCACATGCTAGGTGCTAAAGGTTAAGTAGTTTATTATGTAAAATGTTTTGTTTTTAGTTACAAAGGGTGGGAAATTGTTTATTATTATTATTATTATTATTATTATTATTATTATTATTATTATTATTATTATTATTATTATTATTATTATTATTATTATTTGAAAGGAATAAGTATATTTTTTTGATTAAAATTTTTAAAGGGCATTTCAATATTTTTTGGGTATCTAGTTGGGTTTTCATTTTTTTTATTTACTATCTTATCATTATCAAAGATTTCAAAATTGTTCATCGATTTAGATATGTTCAATGCCACAAACTACATATAATAGAAAAGGTTTGTAAAGAGAAATTTAATTTTCAACTCTTTGTACATGTTAATAGAGAACAAAAAAGGATTATCTATTCTTATTAATGCTTCTAAAAACACCACATTTAATTTTAAAAATGAGAAAGAACTTGCAATTATTTAATAATCTTATCCATTAAAAGACATGTTCGTATATATCATCAAAAAATATTTAGGAGGTATGACACACACTTTGTGATTTATATGATAAAAAACCAAAGTGCAAATAAATCAATCTAATACTATAGTTAAATATTTAAAAATATATCAAATTAGGGAAAGTAAGTGAATATTTGTCTAAAATTAAAAAATGTCTCATTCACAAATAAAAAATTATAGTTTTGGTGCAATAAAAGATAGAAAAATGATAACAATTACATTGAATGGTATCCCTCATTCTTATATAACTATTATTTTAAAATTGTAATTAATATATAAATTGAGTATATAAAAATGTGAAACACTTGTGAGTTGTTAATTCAACATGCTAACAATCCTCTAACATCTTACATAGGTAAAAGTTTAATTCAAAAGAAGCCTTTGTCGAAAGTTCTAATAGTAAAACTTATAGAGGTAGAGGTTTATGTACATATTAAATTGTAGGAAGAGGTAGAGGAAGAATAGACAAAAGAGGATGAAGAATAAAATGGTGAGTGATGGGCCTTGCCCTTTTACGTATTCTTCATCTTTTTCTTCTTCTTCTCCTTGTCATGGTTAGGGAGAGGCTCCTTGAATATTTCCAACTTGTGGTTAGGAGAAATAAGTGGATATTCATGAGGAGGAGAGATCTTGGCATCATATTTTTAACTAACACATTCCTTATCAAAATGTTCCCTCATTTGATGCTTTTTGTATTGCTTGGTTAAATTGTAAGGATACTCATTCCTCTTCCTACCTTTTCCATTTTTACATTTTTTACTCAAGGCATTGACCTCTCAACCATCATTTTTATCATTATTCTCCAATTGATAATTTTTGGTGCTACCATAAACCACACTACAGTTGTGATTGTGATGGGAGGATGAATTATGGCTTGGAGGTAGCTAGAGACTGATCTGAACTTCAAAAATTTGATCTTAAAATACTCACTAACAATCTCTTCAAAAGAGGTGGGTTCTCACTTGAGCACTTCAAATTTAACCTTGCACCTCAATGCTCAGTTGAACATGTCAAATATCTGATCATATGTGAAATATGTCCTACAAGCATAGACAACTTAACACCAACTATAGATAAAGTATAAGTTTAAATTACTCTTAGACTATGTCATAAAAGTGAGTGACTACATATTGAGGTTAAACAACATAGAAATATAGTATAACTAGATTAAATCATCTAATAGAAGTTAAAATCTAAACATAGAATCTAACAACAAATTTTAATAAAACTAAAGCCTTGGCCTACAGGGTACAATTCAAGAGCTTAATCATCATCCCATCATCATTTTTATAATCCATATATTCCATTGTGAAGGCTGTGATATGCTTTGAAAGACTAAAATCCTAGCTTCCAATGAACTTAGGGATTTTTTATATAAGAGAAGTCAAATAACTCACACATGAGAGGCTAGAAATTCTTTGTAGGAATAACTAATGGATGGGAGAGAAAACCATCACATGGGGGTTGTATGGATCTAGATAATGCCTATGCGAGTATGGTCTACATGGTATTAAACATGCTATATAAAACACAAAAGAAGGTTCCTGGGTGAAAACTAATCAAATCAATCTTTTGGTTGAACAAGTCAAGAAAATGACCTTAGAGGGTTGTATGATGAACATGACCATAAAAATGTTAACATAGTGAATGTGGTAGAGGATGAAAATTATCAAGGTTTAGATACTAATATACATAATAACATCCCATGGATCTTTACACTTCAAGTAGCAGTTGAAATCAAGATGAATGGTTGAAACCTCAAACAAATGGGTAGGAGGATGAGATAGTAATGTGCATATTGATATATGATCTAATTGGAAATGATGGTGACCTCGATTAGGATCTTGATGTGGAGTTTCCATTTGATAGTATGAATGTGTACAATGGTTACTCTTATGAGAATCAGTAAACATACTTGAATGAGATCAAGTGATAGTTGTATCACTAGAGAATTAACTACTCTGAATCCTATGAGAATATTTATGCTTAGTTTGAATTATAATATCTTATAGTAATTTTTAAAAAAAGAAAAAAAAACTTTATGAATTCATGTAAATCCTCCATATTCCACTCCAATAGGGGCCAGCCTCTGAATGAGTGGGGCAGTGTAGATACATATTGATTCAAATTGGTAGATTACTATCATCATGTGGAAATTAATAGGAGGGTACCTTTATTACATGGTGAAACTATTCTTAAGATTTATATAATGTTAGGTTAGCTAATTTATATGCTAGGATTAGATTTCATCTATAGAATCATAAAATTTTCATTCTAAAACACCATGATTCTTTTTTAATCACATTTTTATTGTAGAACAACATGAATAAATTTTTAAATTGGATTCCAATTCTAAGACTGCAATACTTTATTTATAAAATTTATCTCCTTTGAACCTAAATAATGACAATTTACTTTATAAATCATACTTCCATTTTAGTATTATATTTTAGTTATTGTGGCTATCATCTTATATGTTCTTACTATTATTATTTTTAGTAAATTAGCTATTCTTATATATTTTTAGCCTAGTTCTTCTTTCTTCAACTTCTTACATGTGCAAGCCAACAAACTAGATAGAGGCTTTAGGCTCATAGCTCATCCCTTAGGTTACAAGTTTCTTGCTTTCTATCCCTTTTGCAAACCCTTATGGTGCATTTAGATTATTTTAGCTACATTCTAATCAAGGAATTTTGGGTATGGGCATGCAAAAATATAGCTACAATAAACTCAATACATTGTAAGCATTTGAGAAATGGATGAAATTCAAACAACCTGCAACCTAAGGGATGATTTACAAGCTTAAAGTTGATAATTTGGTTTCTAGGATTGCATGGGCTAGAGGATAATCACACAAGAACCATACTAGAAACAGATTATAAAAACTAATATATTGAGATAATTAATAGTAATAATGTCTAGAATTCTAGCCAAAAAAAACTAAAATTAATTGATAAAATGGAATTATGATTTAAAAAGTAAATTCTTATCATTTCTGAAAGAAGATATGGTTTACAAAGAAAATCTTGTAGTTTTAGAATTGAAATTTGATTCATAAATTAATGTATGTTGTTTCAAAATAAAAATGTGATTAAAAATAAACATAAGGTTTCAAAATTAACACTTTGTAATCTATAAATGAAATTTAATCCTAGCATATAAATCAACTAACCTAATTATATATAAAGCTTAATAATAATTACACCATAGAATCAAGGTGCCCTCATATCAATATCCTAATGATGAAAGTAATGTTTCAACCTAAATCCAAATTTATCTAGCTAGGGAGGAAATGACTAAGGATTTACAACTTGAAGTAGGTGACACATAGATCCTTGAAGTAACCCATCTCACTTGGTTACTTAGAATGAGCTAGAGAGAGGGGCAAAAAAAAACACAGGATAAATGTAGACTACATATCAGATGAGAAACACCCTAGTATCATAGAAGGTAAATGTGGGGAATGAGTAAATCAACAATAATGCATGCACATATTAGGTCTAACAATCCAAAATTGACAGAGTGATAAAATAGTAATAAATCAATAAAATGATCAATCTAATAGCATGAAGGCAAATAAATAACTAGGAACTGTAATGGAGGAAAAATAGGCACATGCAAATGAAAAATAAGGTAAATTTTGATCAAAAAGTGTTGTTAATAGTTGTTAGATACCTTAATAAGGCAACCAAATGGCTACAAAAAGGAAATTATGGCTAGGTCATGTTTTGTAAGAAAAAAATAAGTGGCCAGCGCATGTGTTTTGTCAAAAGTCCATGATGGGGCCAAAAAAGGGTGGAATTACTTGTCTATTAGATAGATTTATCTCTCCAAGGTCCTTCCTAGATGTACTTATTATCAATATGTCTAATAGATGGCATAATGTGTTGAAATGTAATCACTAGGAGAAATTTAATAAAATGATTATTATAGTGGCACTTAATGTTTGTGTGTATATGAGACCAATAGATGTTTTAAATCACTATCATTATCTTGCTAATGTTAAAGTGTCTTACTATCTTAGTGTAGTGCACCTCCTAGATGAGTCATTGGTAAAGAGTGTCATATAAAATATAGAAATGTCCATGCTTGTAAAGAATATTGTTAGACATGTAGAAAGTATGAACCTACTCACCCTATACAATAGTAGTATAGGATTTTGTAAATTCACATTTTTATGAGCATATAGATAACTAGTAGGAAATGTTGTGGTTGCACATGTCAACAACTATGATGAGTGTTTGTACCAACAATTGGTTGAGGCAATCTGTTTCCTTGATGCATTTTCCCATTGTGTTTGATCACAAGATGGATTTGATGTAAGTAAACCATCCCCTTCATGTAGTGTGCATTATCTAGCTTACTCTTCATATGTAGGAATTGAAGCAAGTTATGATAAAAATGGATAAGCTTATCCTTATGCAAAGTTGTTTATTTTTATTACTCAACTTCTTGAAATATAGCATACAAATATCTCTCTTAGGTGGAATACTACTAAATCATCTCATTTAATGTTTCTAAGTGATAGGTGACTAGATATCCATGATGTGTGAGTATTACACAAAGTGTATAGTCAAATACATTGCTATGTATTTAAAAGGGGTGGGTAATGTCATGCATTTCCAAAAATAATGTTGTGTAGAGGTGTTACTTAAGCTCCTTGAAAGCATGGTGTTGTGTGGTTTTCCATTAGAATGTAACTTTGGTATAGATAAATTCGCTAAGATGTCATGATATGTGCAAGAAACCAAGTACAAATACATATTAATTTGCAAGGCTAAGAAAACTCCTAAACTAGGTGAGATTACACATAGTTGGCTAGTCTTGGATTACTTTTTCTAGATCTAAATGAATTTCTATGTAGTCAATAATGTAGCTTAGCTACTTAATCTTTATGACATTAAATGTACCTTTGGCTAAGTTGTGTTACAACTTATGTTTTTGTAATGTGTCTAAGAACTCTTTATACCCCTATCTGTAAAAAGAAAAAAGTAAATAAATATAAATAATTTTATTTTCTACTCTTTAAATCATATAATTCCACAACACATCAGGGATGGATTGAAAGGTAAATTGATCCATATAAACTTAAGACTAACCATATCTAGAAGGTCAAAATGAGAATATAACTCGACTTCCTATAATACAAATTCTTTTACTAAAAAATTGATTGCAATTTTATATTTATTTTTAATTGAATCATATACACTCCGTGATTTTAGTCGTGCACCCACTTCGTGGCAAGTTTATATATTTTTATGGTTTTGGCGGTATACCCACTTCGTGGCAAGTTTATATCTTTTTGGGGTTTTGTTGGAACTCTAGTGTCAACATCATAGCTTTTGGCGCTTTATTTGGATTCTTCTGAACTCTACGTAGAGGCAGTCAATGAAATTAAATGAACCGTAACGAGGGTGACGTCCGCCTTTGAAAACGTGAGAGAGTGCAACATGGATTTCGCCTTGAGGTCGCTACGACCTCACCAACATTGATTTCGCATTGCGAAATCGATTTAGTTTCTGTGGAGTTTCTTTCTTTTTTCCATGTTTCGACGAGGAGTAGAAGAAATTTTGTAAGAAGAATGGGACCCAACACCTCATTTGAAAAACAATTCAGTGTATTTTGATTGAATATTTGGTAAGAAGGATGCAGGGAACCAGCGTCGGTTCGAGCAGTGAGCAATCGACTATACAATTTCTATGCCCATAGCAGCTCTGTCTCTATCTTTAAATGAGAAGGGACTTCTAATAGTTACATTTTTAGTTCCCATGGCCTTGTCTCTCCAAAAATGCTTTGTCTACTGTGTTGAAATGCAAATTGCAGTTATAGCAGCTATCCTCTCTGGACAGTTACACATCATCTGCAACATTTGGTGGGTTTTTTTTATGATTTCAGGCATTGCTTCCACGGGAATGATCATCTCGCTTGCGCAGAGCTGTGTTACTCAGTTCAAGTTGAGAAAGGGGAAAAGGGAAGGTGAAGGGGATGTGGAGAATCAACATGAACCTCATCATGCACAGTCAGCACTGTTAGGTTTAAGGCTATTCTTCATCCAACATTGCTTCAATATTCTTCTCGTCATTCTCTCTCTTGTCTTGTCCGCACTTGTTTTAGGTGCAACTTATTCTCTTTACCACATCTGCAAGCTCTCATCCCTATGACGTAGTAAACGAGTAAGTTTCTTTGAAATAATTGGATTGCGTTGATTGAATTGAATTAAAAAGCAGGCCCCAACGAAGTGCGGCATCAAACGTTTTTATAATTTATTTTATTGTTGCGTTCAGGATGCTATTCTATTGTACTGCTTTCGTTTTATATATGGAATACAGATGTTCGTCCAGGTCATTCCTATTGTATTGGGTGATGAAAAATTATGAAGGGTGGTGATGCAAAGTTCGTTTGTTTTATGTTTGTTTGTAAAGGACATTACGTTCGTTTGTTTTTCATTTGTAAATGAAAAACCCAAATGAAAATAATTATTTAATATGAACTGCTGCTTGTCATTTCCCTTGCTTCTCCTCCAAAATACACCGTCATTTGTGCCTATAAAAGGCTTTACATCCCAACACCGCTTAGTTTTCCTGCCACATAATACAATATACAATCTGTGGTGGCAATGAAATTCAAGTTTTTGATGCATCAGACATAGTTTTGAAGGTCAAAGTTAAAAACTCATTTTTTCAATCAAACTTCTTTATTTATTTATTTTTAGTCCTCCTTTTGTTCACATGGTAGGTGCTAAAAGTTAAACATTTTATTTTTTAAAAGGTTTTGTTTTTGGAAAAGGGGTTGAAAATTCAAAACTTTTTGGGTGTGGGCATGGGCGTGAGTGTAGTGGATGGGGAGTTATAAGGTGAGAAGAATAAGTACATTTTTTGAGAAATTTTTTTGAAGGGTGTTTAAATGTCTTGTTGGATCTTGTTAGGTTTTCATTTTCTTAATTCAATCTTCTAATATTGTCAAAGATTTCACAAATATTCACCAATTCAAATAGGTTTTATATCACAAACTACACATAATAGAAAAGGATTGTAAAAGAAACTTTAATTTCTAACTATTTGCATGTGATAATAGAAACTAAAAATAGACATTTATTCCAATTTACTACTAAAAATATCATATTTAATTTAAAAAATAAAAAATAACATGCAATTATTCAATGTTCTTGTACATTAAAATCATGTATTAATATATAACATTAAAAAAATGTTTAAGAGATATAATACATAGTTAATGATTTATATGACAAACAACTAAAATATGAATATATTGATCTAATACTATAATTAGATCATAAAAAATGTCAAAATAGGAGATGTGAGTAAATATTTATCTAAATTAAAAAAATACTCATTCATAAATTTAATAAAAAAAATAGTTTTGATGCAATAGATGATAGAGCTATGATAAAAATAAGATTGAATAGTGTCCCTCATTATTTTATAAAGTTTATTAAGAATTAAAATTAATAAATAAATTTAATTTATAAAAACATAAAACGCTTTGTGAGATGTGAACTCAATATACTAACAACCTTTTAACAAATTACAAAGGTAAAATTTAAGTCAAAAGAAGCCTTTATTATCAGTTATAGCAATTCAAATTATAAAGGTACAGATAGAGGCACATACAAAAATGTAAGAATATGTAAAGGTTTTCATTGCTTTGGTTGAGGTGGTGGACGCACATGTGATGATCATGATGTAAGGTATGATGGAGATAATCATTCTAGAGGAATAGGTTAATGTAGGACCAAGAAAAAAATATATTTACTACATGTACGAAATTAAACATTATGCTACTAAATGTCAAATGCCTTTTAAGAATATTCTAAAAGGCAATATTTGACTACCTATGAACAATATGGTTAGTAATATGATGATTATAATTAAACTTTTTTTATAATGGAAATTATAAATATACTTACATTGCAATAGATGAAGAAGTAGTTCCATGTGTGGATTATAGATATGGGGACAAACAATGCATATAACTTTTAAAAAGGATTTATGTTTTGAGTATCAAAGGTCACATTTAAAATCTATCAAAAGTTGCATAAGAGACTCTTCATAAAGAAGTTGGCATTATAATTGTGAAGATAAACTTTCCTAATGATACTAAAACTTTGTTTCAAAAGACCTTCCTTTCAGAAGTAATCTTTTGAAAAAAAATATTTACTACATATACGGAATTAAACATTATGCTACTAAATGTCACATGCCTTCTAAGAATATTCTAAAAGGCAATATTTGACTACCTATGAACAATATGGTTAGTAATATGATGATTATAATTAAACTTTTTTTATAATGGAAATTATAAATCTACTTACATTGCAATAGATGAAGAAGTAGTTCCATGTGTGGATTATAGATATGGGGAGAAACAATGCATATGACTTTTAAAAAGGATTTATGTTTTGAGTATCAAAATTCACATTTAAAATCCATCAAAATTTGCATAAGAGAATCTTCCTAAAGAAGTTGGCATTATAATTGTGAAGATAAACTTTCCTAATGATACTAAAACATTGTTTCATCATGTAAGGTATATTATTTAGATGAATTGCTTGGACACACTTTAAAAGTATAATATTTTCTAAATGTATCATAGTGTTCCATAAAGATATTTATAACATATCATTTTACATCTTATTCATTTCTAAAATGAATTAATTTGTTCTTTTATGTTGATAAATAAAAGAAAGAGGAAAGATGTATCTTTAAAAGTGTTAGTTCATATTTTTAACTTCCATGGCCCTATCTCTTTAAGAATGGTTTATATTTTATATGTAAATGTAAATTTTACTTATAAAATATATCCCCTTTAAATTCATAATTATTTATGACATTTGATAGGATATTTTTATAATTTTCAACATTATTTTAATTGAAATGATCACATTTATTACACGCAACTATGTTAATCAACTAAACTTCAATTAAAAGAGGAAGTAAATGAGTATGTAGGGAATTAATAAAAATTCAATTTCAACCTCATCATTCATAATTAACACTACCAGATCTCAAGCTAATTTGAACCTCAATTTAAAGAAAAAAAAAATAGAAATGTGAGGAATTAATGAAAATTCAATTTCAACCTCATCATCCACGATTAACACTGCCAAGTCTCAAGCTAATTTTATTCCAGCATTGCTCACATTCTCTATATTATATCCTCTATCCCTTTTTTAACTCCAACATATTCCATTCCCCAACTAAGCATGCGTTGATGCGCATGGTATAGTAAACATGTAAGTGGGATTGGATCACAAGAATTGAATTGAAAAATAAGGCTGAAAAAAGGACACGAATTCAAATAATTTTATAATTTATTATTACTAGAGAAATTAAAAACATGTTTGTAACCGATTTGTGTTACGCTATTTAAATGTTGAACTCAAAGATTTCTATCATTTACATGTGTATTCTTCGTTTATATTCTATTTTGCTACTTTTGTTTTATTTATGTCATGCATGTGTCTATTCAGGTCGTTCCTATTTTACTATTGTTATGTTAGTGGTACTACCATCTCTATTTATCGTTGACCATTTATACTAAATAATTTCAAGTGGGTGGCTCCACTTTATTTTCCTTATGAATAATCACTCGTACTGAGCCTAATGCATTATTTTATAGCCAAACATAGGTTTGACCATGCCATTTCAAATTTCAGAAAACAAGTTTTAATGTAAAGCAAATGAGAGTTTAATATAAAGCAAATGAAGGTTTAAGCTAAAGTAAATGAAGGTTATTTAGAGTATAAATATTTTAATTTTTTATGAGTATATTGATTCAAATCATAGGTATTGAGTTTCAGATACAAGGAGTTGCAAGAAACTAATTTAAAAAGAAATTTCATAGAAAGTATTTATATTGATTATACTATCTAAAAGTTAATGATGTTTAATATATAATAATAAGAGTTTAATTTGAAGTAAATGAAGGTTATTTATGTTTTTAAAAAAATTATTTTTGATGAACAAGTGGATACAAATTATGAAAAATTATCTTTTTAGATTTTTAATACACATGAAAAATTATGAAAAAATTAGTATAACATGATATTTCATTTATACTAATTCTTTTCGAAAATATTTCATATTAAAGCACTTAGGCCAACATCTAAGATATGTTTTCTTTGAAAATTGGATGACTTTAGGGTATGGAAAACTTGTGTTAGCGTAAGAACTTGTAAGGTTTTATATTGGCTAAATTGCATAGTTTATATGATTCAAATACACATTTATTGTAGAATTCCATATATTAGTACCATTGTTATACACAATTTTAGTGTGAAAGATATCTAAGGTGCATATTATATGCAATGTATGCCTAATATTGTAATATCAAATTAGTTTCATATTTAAAACACTTACAACCATACACAAAACCATTCTATTCAATCTATTTTGGCCATTCAATCTTATTCATCCCATCCTATCTTATTGTGCTCATCAGTCTTCCCATCTTAATCTTGTTATGGAATTGGACAATACATTGAAACCTGTTTGGGAAACATTTTTGTATATTACTTGTAAGGTACTTTGATAACTAAACGCATTTGGTTCTCACACGAAATTGTCCTTGAAGACTCCTAATTCCTTCCTTCATTGTCATACATTATTATATAGCATTCTGGAGGAACTACAATGGCTTGAGATTCATTTGGACTTTGTAGATAACACTCAATTTTGGAGGTTAGCTCAGCTACCATTTTTTCATTCTCTCATCATCTTACAAGTTAATCCTATGCTCTTTCCATTTTTTATGATACCATTGCTACACTCTTGCCATTTTATGAGTTGAAAAATTATACATATCTTAATCCTCCAATTAGTTGAGATGCCATTACCCAAAAAAAAATCAAAACATTAAAAAATTTCAAAAATCCTAAACATTTTGAAATTTTCAAAAGTTCTATAAATAAAAAAGGGCTTAAAATCTCCATAAGAGATGTAAAGCCAAAAAATATTAAAAATTTGAAAAGGATTAAAATATTCATAAGAAATATAAAGTCAAAAAATTAAAAAATATTTTTTATTTTCCTAAATTTAGTTAACAATCCTTAAATCCAATCAAATCGTGAAATAGTTTTGGGATGTGTCAATCCCAAATCCACCCTATTTGGGTCAAAGCAAGTCAATTTTTGATATGGATAGGGTTAGATGTATCTGCTTATAGGTTGGAATTTATTACAAATCATGAAAGTTTTATTAAAACATGATATTCTATTTATATTAATCTTTTTCAAGAATATTTCACATTAAAGTATTTAGGCCAACCTTTAAGATATGTTTTTATTGAAAATTGGAGGACTTTAGGGTATTGAAAACTTTTGTTAGGGTGAGAAACTTTAAAGTTTTAGATTGGCTAAATTGCGTAGTTTATATGATTCAAATATACATTTGTGGTATAATTCCATACATTAATACAATTTTTATACATAATTTCAGCATGAGACATATATAAGGTGCATATTATATGCATTGTGTGTCTAATATTGTAATATCAAATTAGCTTCATATTGAAAACACTTACAAGGACTATCACCATCGAATAGGTTGGAGTTTTACATATTGTATTGAGCTGATATACTATAATAGTTTGTTCAATTTTTTGTATGGCTAAGGTGAATAAATCATTCAATCTTTCCAAGCTTATAGATTGAAATTTATTACATCGTCTAGCCTCACTTCTGCCCCATCCCTTTCAAAAAATAAAAAATAAAATCTTTATTTTCAACTTTTTAATTCATATAATTCTACAACACATGTGAGATGGATTGAAAAATAAATCGGATCTATAAAAAACATAAAACCGATCATAATTAAAATGTCAATATGAGATAATATGACTTGATTCTTTATAGCACAAATTTTTCTACGACAAAATTTAAAAGTAAGAAAATTGTTTTAAAATATTTTTTTAATTTTATTTGAATTTTTAGTTGAATCAAGAAAATATAGCTTGACTTCTTATAACACAAATTTTTTTTATCATTAAATTTAAAAACTTAAAAGCAAGAAAATTATTTTGAAGACAGTGTTTCTAATTTTATTTAGATTTTTAATTGAATCTAGAGAATATAGCTTGATTCATTATAACACAAAATCTTTCACCATTAAATTAAAAAAGTCTGAGGGGAAGAAAATTGTTTTAATGGCAGTGTTTGTAATTTTATATGGAATTTCAGTTGAATCATATACCCACTTGCTTGCAAATTTCCGTCCTTTGGGGGCGGTGGGACGGGAGGTGGGGTACGTATACCCACTTCGTGGCAAGTTTATATATTTTCTCAGTTTTGTTGGGCTCTCGCTGCAAGTTTATATCCTTTTGACTGATGAGGGCGACGTACGCCTTTGTAAACGTGAGATCATGTAAACGGATGGGAGGGATGAGATGCCCGACCGGTCCGGCGCTAAGATAATTTTTAGAGACGTTAAAAGTTACTGTGAAGTTTCAGTGAGATAGATGAAGTTACTGTGAAGTTTCTCAAAAACTCAAATTGTGTAATTAGCAGTCAAAAGAGATTGTCATTTGGCGGTCAAGCAGAATTCGTGTTGGTTTTGTGGTGGCCTTTCATTACTAATACGGATCCTGCTGGATTGTCAGAAGAAATTTCACAGAAATTTTATCGATTTCGTTATGCCAAATCTATATTAGAGAGGTCATAGCCACCTCAGTTAGGAATTTTTTAAGTAAATTATTTATATATATATATATGAGAGATGTCTAGAGGAATCGGTAATTTGAAGTTTGACAAAAATATGGATTTGAAATCGAGTGCCGCCATTATAACTCTTTAAATGATTATATAAATGTAAGAATAACAGTCCTTTAAATCTATAAAATCAGACCTAGATAGATGCCGGTAAAACACTCAAGTTTACCATCAGAGTACACCCTTACACCCAAGGCACGAAAACTTCGAAGAGAAGAAATTTTGTGAGTAAAATTTTGGAAGAGGGACTTGACCATGCGCGGATTTAAAAAACAAATCAATTCACTTTACAAGTCTGGTGCCGAATCTCAACCTGTATGTAAGTGTGGCTCTTCGAGTAGTTAGCAATCGACCATACCCATACAATTTCTATGTGCATATCGACTCTCTCTCTTTAAATTACCAGGGACTTCGATTACTTTAGTTTCTTCGAGTGGCATAATAGTTGCATTCCTAGTTTCCATGGCCCTGTCTCTCCAAAAGTGCTTTATCTATTATGTGCAAATACAAATAGCGCTTTTAGCGACAGTTAGGCATCATCTGCAACGTTTGGTGGGTTTTTTTAATGATTTTCGGCATTGTGAACTGTGATACTCACATCCTTCATCCTTCCTCAGTTGAGATAGAGGAAAAGGGAAGGCAAAGAGGATGTGGAGAATCAAATTCAACATCAACATGAAACTCATTACATAGAGTCAGCGCTGCCAGCATTCATGTTATTTTTTCATTCAACATTGCTCCCATATTCTTCTCGTCACTCTCTCTGTTGTCTTCTCTGCACTTGTTTTAAAGCAGTGCCATTGCCTTGTTAATGTCAAAGTGTCCTACCATCTTAGTGTAGTGCCATCTGAAACATAGAAATATTTATTCTTGTAAAGAATCATAAACCTGTTCACCCCGTGCAATAGCAGTATAAGATTTTGTAAATTCACATTTTTTATGAGTAGATAGATGACTAGTCAAAAATGTTATGGTTTCACGTATCAAGAACTATGATGAGTCTTTGTATCAAGAATTGGATGAGACAATCTATTGCTTCGATGCCTTGTGTTTGATCACAAGATGGGTTTGCTGCAAGTAGGACATCCCCTTTATGTAGTGTGCATTCTCTAGTTTACTTTCTATATGTAGAAATTAAAGCAAGTTATGATCAAAATGGATGATATTCTGCTTACCTAAAATTGTACTAGTGTTCTTACTTATGTTTTCGAATTATGGCATACAAATATTTCTTTTAGGTGGAATAGTTCTAAATTATATCATTGAATGTTTTTGAGAGATAGGTGACTAGATGTTCATGTTATGTGAGAATTACACAAAGTGTATAGTTAAATACATCGGTTTAGATTTGAAAGAGATGGATAATGTCAGGGATTTCCAAAAATAATATTGTGTAAAGGTGTTACTTAAGCTCCTCGAAAGCATGATGTTGTGTGGGTTTCCATTAGAATGTTACTTTCGCATCCGTCATTTGGCTAAGATGTCATGATATGTGCAAGAAACTAAGAACAAACATATTATATTGATTTGTTAGGCTACGAAAAATCTTAAACTCGACAAGATTACATATAATTGATTAATTTTAGATTACTTTTTATAAATCTAGATAAATTCCTACACAATCAATAATGTAACTTAACTACTTAATCTTTACGACATCAAATATGCACTTAACTAAATTTTTTGATAACTTATTTTTGTCTAATATAGATATAAACCATACACATATATATATACAAAAACTACGTGAGAGCTTAAGCCCAATCAAATCTTAAAAATCAATATGGAAAAATATGACTTACTCCTTATAACACAAATTCTTGAGGAAAAAATGTCTTAAATTTTGTAATTTTATTTGCATTTTTAATTAAATCATACATCCATTTCCTCCCAAGTTTATATCTTTTTAGGGCTTTGGTGGTATAGCCACTTCGTGGCAAGTTTATATGTTTCTGGGCTTTATCTGAATTCTTCTCCATTTCAGATGGAAGGAATTAATGAAATGAGGCTGACGAGGGCGAAGTCCGTCTTTGGAAACGTGAGAGAATGTATTTGCCAAAAACATTGCAACATCGATTTCGCATTGAGGTGGCTACGACCTCCCCAACATCGATTTCCCATTGCGAAATCGGTTTAGTTTCTGTGAATTTTCTTCCTTTTTCCGTATTTTAAGTAGTAGTAGTAGTAATTTTGTGAGTAGTAGGAATTTCGTAAGAAGAATGGAACCCAGCGCAGCATTTGGAAAACAGTTTGATGTATCTTGATTGAAAGTTTGGTAAGAAGGATGGGAGCCAGCGCCGGATTTGAAAAACAATTCCATGTACCATGATTGAAAAAATTGGGAGGAGGATTGGATAACCTGTATATAAGTGTGACGGTTCCAGCAGTGAGCAATTGACCATACAATCTCCATGCGCTTACTTACTCTCTGACTCCTATTGCATTCTTAGTTTCTTCGAGTGGCATAATAGTTGCATTCTTAGTTTCCATGGCCCTCTCTTTCCAACGATGTTTTTTCTTTTCTGTGCAAATGCAATTTGCACTTATAGCACCTATCCTCTCTGGACAGTTACACATCATCTGCAACATTTGGTGGGTTTAATTTATGACTTCTGGCATTGTTTCCACTGGAATGTTGATAATGCTTGCGCAACAGTGTTACTGACATCCTTTCTCAGTTAACTACATGAACTATTTCTGGTTTTTTTAAGGGGGTGTGGAGAATCAACTTCCACATGAACTACATCATGTACTGTCAGGTTTCAAGCTATTTTTCATCCTAACATTGCTCCAATATTCTTCTCGTCATTCTCTCTGTTTTATTGTCCGCACTTGTTTTAACTGCAACTTATTCCCTTCCCCACATCTGCAAGCTCTCATCCCCATGATGTTACTCATTGTCACTAGCCATTAATAGTTAATTGTCGTTCACCAATGAATCTTTCCTAATTTCCTAAGAGATATCATTTTCCTTATCAGTACATGCTGCCTAGGTAGTATTGTGATCGATTATTTACATTATTTTTGCATTGAAATTTTAGTAGTCAATACAAACAAACAACGTAATTTTTTATATCTTTAATTTTAAATATTATTTTAATAATATAATATTATAAAATAAATAAATTATTTTAATTGTTGTTTATTGTTGAGAAATTCATTATTTATTGAATTCAAATTTTAATTTATTTTCATTTTGAAAAAATTCTAATGTTGAAAAGTGGCGTTCATTATGGTCATTGAAAAGTGGTGTTCATTATGATCATTGAATGTATGGTATGTGTCAAAAATCTAAATAATTATGACAAAAATCTAAATAATTATGACAATATCAATGCTCTAGACACATTATTGTGACAAAGCAAACTCCATTTTACATTATTATTTTGAAAAGACCATTTTAACATATAATTCAAACAAACAAAAAAATTCTCCTGAGAAATATAATTTTTTTTGTCCTTGTCAACAATTAACACTACAATACCATATAGTGGTCTAGAAATTGGACAACTTTAAACAATATAGTCTTTATTGGTGGATAGAAACATTAGAGAACTTGAAACTAGATTTTGGTAGATAGAAATATTACAAAGAATAGAGAGCTTGAAACTAGATTTAGGGTGCTTTTTGAATTATTTATATTTTTAATGTGCATCATTTTGGTTATGTTTGTCTCTAAAGGAGCTCCCTTTACTTGGTAGGCTTGTGGTTTTTTCAGTTCCTCTTCCTATTTGAGGAGGTAGACTTGTGGTTGCTTTTGTTTCTAGACGAGCTTCTAATACTTAAGAGACTGTATCAAATACTCATAAGTCATACTAATATATATCTAACAATAAAAACTAAAAAATAATAATAGTTTTTTATTCCACTGAAATTGGTTTAATTCTACCTTGATTTTTCTTCTATTTTACTTTTGTTAGTTAAACAAGTATTGAAATTTTGGTTTTCATGGTGAATATAAACTTTAAGTGGATTCAGCAGATTAAATTAGAATTAACGTGCAATTTTCAAATGAAAATAAATCAACTCTCTTTTACCCCTTAGCAATGTGAATGAGATGGATTTCTCCATTGTTAAATTCACAAAAAGAAGAGATGATTTAGTGACAATTGAGGAGCTATGTTTTGGCTAGCTTCCACATAGCACATCTCTTCGATAAACATATCATGTACCCACCTACATTGGGCCTTCTCTTCCACAAAAACCTTTAAATTGTATATGCATATGGTGATATATACAATCTATTAATTACATATTTCATTTTTGAAGCCACCAAGGAAATGTTTATCAGAGATACTCACATTGAAAATCCTCTTGAGATGATTGTCATATGTATCATTTTTTGTAATGTCATTAAAAATTTGGTGAAATTGCGCATACCCAACTTGATGGCCAGTATGAGGTTCGATGAAAAATCACAAAGATTCACGAAGTGCTTCACAATTTTTTGTGTACATATCACCATCTAGAGTTAGAATGAATGGATCATTATTCATTACAGTAAAGACTCTAATTTGCAAACTATGTTTACAATAAATGTATCATGGTTATTATTGACTAGACAATATAACTTGAGAGTAGGTATCATTACCCAAAAACTAAGAACACTAGATTTAAAATTATGTGCATGTCCAAGTCTATTTTCATGGGAGACATATACAAGACCTAGAAAATCATGCCCATTGATGTCAATATTGTTTCCATTCTCTAGAAAAATTTGTATACTAGTTATATCAAAAGATAAAATAGTCAGCACCATTCACAACTAATGAAATGCATAAATTATATTTTCTAAAGATTTTTAAATATATAAAAATAAACCACTGCCCAAAATGAAACCAAACTCATAGTGAAATATATGCAATATGCATAACTAGAACAAATATAGAATAACCAAAATAGAACTACTTTTTCAAATTATTTGAATCATTCTCTATTATAATATAGATAAAAAACAATGTATTTATTGAATTGCATGCTTTTCTAATAAATAAATGAAACATTCTAAATTTATCTAAATAATCAAAATAAAACAACTTGCATGAAATATAAACTGAAGTTATTTCTAACTTTTTTAAGACTTTACTATTCTAAAAATAGATTAGCTAAATATCAAATTATTTTTAAATCAATTGCATGATTTTATACATGATTGAAGATACTATAGAATTAGGACTCAATAGCAATTAACTAACATTCTCCCCTTGATGTTGAGTGAAATAACAATTTAATATTGGAGTTTCAAAAATTGAACTTTTGCAATAGCTTTAGTGCAGATATCTGCAACATATTTCTATGTGTTTATATACTTCAATTCTACATCTTTCTTCTAAACCAAATCTCGAATAAAATAGTACTTAAAATCAAAATGCTTTGACCTGTTATGATGCACTAGATTCTCGGTTAATTTGATAGCACTTACATCATCACAAAAAATCAATGTAGGTTGATGTCATTTCTTTCCAATTTCTTCTAAAACTTTTCAAAGCCACAATGCTTTTGTAGCTGCTAAAGTGACTGTAATACATTCTTCTTCTATAGATGAAAGAGTAATTGTACTTTGATTCTCTAAGCTCTATGTAACCAAACCCAAACCAATTGATAAATCAATTACCAAATATAGACTTTCGATCATCCAAACTACATCCCTAATGATAATCACTAAAGCCAACAAGTTCAAACTTTTCATAACTGTAATAATGAATACCAAAATTTCTAGTACCTTTCACTTACCTAAATATCCCCTTGGCTACCTTCATATGAATTTTAGATGGATCAAAAATATATCTTGTTATAAGAGAAACTAAATAAGTAATATATTGTCTTGTGTGAGTTAGAAACATTAAGCTACCAATAATACTTCTATAAGTTATCTCATTAACTCGTTCAGCACTATCTTCTATACATAGCATAACTGTATGAGTAGTTAGAGTGGATATTGGTTTACAATCAACTATAATGAATTTTTTCAATATATAATTTGCATACTTTGATTGATAAATGAATATGTCATCTTTACATTAATGAATCCCCATCCCTAAAAAGTATTTCATAAATATTTCATTTTAAATTCATTCATCAGTGCAATTTTGATTTCATCCTTCATCTTATAATTTTTGCCCATATATAACGAATCATCAACATATAAACTTATAGTAAGTATATCATTATCTTCTTGCTTTTAATAAAGAGTAGTCTCACTTTTGCTTCTTTTAAATCTATTCTCCTAAAAATATCCATCAATCCTTGCATATCATGATCTGGGTGATTCTTTGAGGTCAGACAAAGCCTTCTTCAACTAGTAGACTCGGCATTATTTACTTCACACTTCAAACATTGTGGATGTTCTACATAGACTTCTACTTCTAAGTACCCATTCAAAAAGGCACTTTTCACATCCATGTGATGTATCCTCCATTTATTTTGAGTTTCTAGTGAAATCATCATTTTCATAGTTTCTTGCTTTCTACTGGTGTAAATGTCTCTTCATAATATATCCCATATCTTTGTATGAAGCCCTTACAAGCTAACCTTGCCTTTTGTCTTTCAACACTTCATTTATTGTAGTACTTAGTCTTTTAGACCCATTTGGTACCAATATTTTTCTTGTCATATGGAAGATCTAAAAGGTCCCAAGTATCATTCCTGTGAATAAAATATATCTCTTCTTACATTGATTTCACCCAAACATCATTAGTACATGCATATTAAAAACATGATGGTTCAAAATCTGCTTGTGTAATTAAAGCATAATTCACTGTCTCACCTCTTGGACATTCTTCATGTGTTTAGCTTATTTTATGCTAATAAATTTCACTCAAGCTTTTTAACTTCACTGAATAACTAGGACTTAAAGCTAGCACTATGCTTTGAATACATGCACTAGATGAGGGGCTATTTAATAGACTTGTACTTGAAGCTTGAACTGTGCTTGGAAAATATGCACTAGATGAGGGGATACTTAATGGAATTGTATAACTGGGAATTAAAATACCATTGGGCTGCTCATTAGTAATATCATCATAATTACCATCAATAAAAATATCTTTAGACCTCTCAATGTCGCCTTTATCTTTATCATGACCATACACTCCACCTTCATTAAAAATAACATCACTAGACACAAGTACATAGTTACTTAAAGAATTATAAAGCCTATAATCTTTAATTTATTCACTATACCCAATAAAAATACAATACTCACTCTTTGGATCTAATTTCTTCCTTTTGTAATAAGCTACATGACCATAAACTAACAATCAAAAACATTGAAATATTTGACATTAGGCTTCTTTTCATACCATGCCTCATATAGAGAAATATTTTCAAGTACACTAGTGGGACTTTGATCAAAAATATATATTGTTGTAACAATTGCATCACCCCAAAAAGAGTTGTTCAAACCATTTATTTGTATCATGCTACTTTCCATTCAACCACTTTACCATTCTTCCTTGTAGGAACACTATTTTATTTAGGGGTATAGGTAGTTGTGAGTTGCCATTTAACTCTATTTAAATCACAATAATTCATAAAATTATTTGAAAAAAATTCACCTCTACGGTCAGTCTTTAAGCACTTTATTCTATAACCCCTTTTAGTCTCTACAAGTGCTTTAAATATCTTAAATATATCAAATGCTTCACATTTTTGATATAAAAAATAAACCCAACACTTTCTTGAATAATCATCAATAAATGTAATTAAATATGATGACTTTCCCATACTTTTTGTTTGCATATGACCAAAAATATCTGAATGAACCAATTAAAATAGATGATAATCCCTCCATGCACTACCTTATAAAAAAAAATTGTCTTACATGTTTTCATTTAACACATCCTTCACAAACTCCTTTATGCTCTTCAACCTTTGGAAAACTATAAACTAGTTCTTGTGATGTTAGTAACTTCAAAATTTAAAAATTCAAGTGTCCATACCTGAGATGCCATAACCAACTTTTATCTGAACATATGTCATATTTTTAAGGCTATTACTATGCTCTTCAAAATTTATTGGGAAAATGCTATTATTATACATAGGTACAATTGTAACAACTTTATTTCCTTGATTCTTGTCATATATCATGCATTTCTCATCATCAAAACCCACCTTATAGTTCTTTTCACATAGTTATCCAAAAATCAGCAAATTATGTTTAACTTTGGGGTGAAATAAATATCATTAATACTTTTATTATGTTATGTAGTACTCACCTTCATAATTATTTTTATTGTAACCTCTAAAAATTTATCACCAAGTTTGATATTGGATTTTTTAAATTTATATATGTATGCAATCAAAAATACATCATATTTATAACTAAATCTTGGCTTAGAGAAGATAGATCATACCTACATTTTCAATTGTGAATACATTTATTAAGGATCATAGCTAATATGGGGATGTGCTAGACCCGATTAGGGGATCACTTGTCACAATAAATCATGCTAGGAAGGGTTATAAGGCCTACAATCTAACACAATCATTCAATAACCTTAAAAAGTTCCTAATTTTAATGTTCACTCTATTCTAATAAACAAGAAAGTAAATCTATACTAGTTCACACTAAAGCATATGTCACAATATGAGGGGTTAGTAAAGCAATCAAAACATGTATAAGAGAATTTTTATTAAGCTAAGTATGAGTAAGACCTTGACACATGGAATATGAAGAGTAATATTATTTGAACCAATACTTATGCTACTTCTATATACTAAAGAGAGGAGAACAAAATTAGAATATACTTACCTAAATATAAAACCATCAAAACTCAATCTCTCCCTTGGCCAATGGAGATTCACAAGAATTTTTTGTGGTTTGTAAGGATCACTAAGAAAAGCCAAAGCATCCAAGACTTCTCCATAAGACTAGATTCTCCAAGTAGAAACCCTAAGCTAAGACTCCTCAAGTAGAATGGTGAAAGAGTAGATTGTAAAAAAAGTGAAAGGGAATAATAACTATTGATTGCATATTAAAATAATGACTAAATTATATTGTATGTAAATGTAGATATCACCTTAAATCCTTTTGAATAGGTCAGTTGTGTGGGGTTGACCTTGTATGTTTTTTGGAGATAATCACTAGGTCCCGAGCTGGTTGATCAAAGGGCTAATGAAACTCTAAGTGACAAATATCTAAAGTAGTATATGGTTGACCCAATCAACCTTGTATAATAATTATAGGCTTAAAAATTTACAGGGTTGACCCAATTAACCTAGTATAGTCAACTGGTAAATGGGCATCAAAATAAGAAAAAGGGAATGGAAAGAGGAAAAAACATGGAGGAGTGTGCAAGGGAGGAGTAATATCTTAGGAAATGGTTTTAAGAGCTGGTTTGATTGGTAATAATATTCTAATAAGGGAAAATAATCTTGTGAAGCACCAAAGGTCTACCCAACTCTTTTCTAGTGCACCCCTTAAGGCATGCACTCAAAGAGTATAAGTCTCATTAGGTTCCTACAAGATGTAAAGCATTGATATTTGATAAAAGGTTTAAAATATTATGTACATACACATACCCCACTCGAAGATCATTACATGTCACTAAGGTGTAACAGGGGATTGTGCTTTGGGAAAGAACATAGTAACACATAATGTTGATGCTAAAAAAAAGTCCTAGTATTTTAAAGCAAAAATAACTGAAAGTAAACGATAAAAAAGTAAATAACTAAAAATTAAATGTGATGTGTACCTTGACTTACCTTTATATTTAGATACTTGTACATTGTGTTGTTAGTTTTGATTATGGAGGGTATAGAGACTAATTTCAACAAACCCAAGAATACAAAACTTAAGATAAAAAAACAGACAAATGCAAGAAAATCTAAGATAGGTGGTGTTATAAGGATGGGACGTACTTGGGAAATTTGGCAACTTGGGGTGACAAGTGATATGTTAGACCAAATGACCAAGTCAAAAATAAGAGTAAATCAAGTAACCAAAAATCTAAGGCTACTAAAAATTGAAAAGCTCAAACAAGTATGATTTTGAACCTATAAGTATTTTGTTATATTATAAATATTATTTTTATATCGAATATGGTTTAAATAATCGAGTATTGTTAATGTATGTTGGAATGATTGAATAATGTTTGAGATGTTGTATGACCTAGTTATATTTTTTGCTTTTTATTTTGACTACACCCTTGTTAGTCACCATTCCCAGACCAGACCTAAATAACTAGGTATTTAGTTGGTATGTTGTATCCCCAGGTTATAAATTTGTAATCAGGATAACATTGGATGAATGCATACTTAGAGGGGGACCCAAGTTTTTTTTTGGAATTTATAAAAATATATTTAGTTGTTTAATCCATTACTATATCTTGTGTGCAACTTGCAATTAGTTATCTTCACTTTTGATTTATATCGATGATGAATTGGTTATTTTCAATTTGCTTTAGAATAGTGATTATTTGTCTTTCATTTGTGTTATGTTGTTATGTTGAGATTTATAATAGTTTGGAATCTGATTTGCTCAGAACTCCCTTCTCATCCTTAGTTATCAAACCCACCATCTAGTTGATGGTTAGGGTGGTAAGGGCCACTGATGGTTGGGCTCATAGGGTTGGTTGGGAGGATTTGTCCAATTTACTTACCTATTACTCCATTATTGGATGATGTTTTGAACAACATGAAGTAAGTGGTAATGAATTATTTATATTTTTATACATTCCTTACATAGTTGTTAATGTTTAATGTTATTTAATTGATGAACACAAAAATTGAATATTAGTTAATTATGTTAGTACTAACTTGTGTTATTAATGGAACATATAAAATGAATGCAAGATTAAGCATTGCTTATGGCAAGATACAACAACTGAAGTTGTTATATTGCTAAAGGTAATTCATTTTGTTAAGTTATTAGAATATTAGATAGTTCTCATTCTTATTACTAATTTAAAGTATTCGATTGATATTATTAATGTAGAAGTAATCTTTTGATTTGGTTATATGCTCATGATAGTTAATATGAGTAAAAGTTTACTCAGACATATATAAATGTTTACTTGATGTAGAAACATATAGATTTTATTTTATAAGTAAAATGGTTATCATTAAGTCATTGAGCAGATACTTGTGAGTTGGTTTATATTTGATGTTGTAACCATTAGAAGTTGTATAGAACATGAAGATGTCTTAGATTTTTTCAGCTATAATATGTGATTAGTCCAATTACATTTGTTGTATATGTGGAAAACATAAGCAAATACCTTCCTTTAATACACACTTTAGACATACCTAGTTGTGTATAGAGGTTTGTATACTATAATTAAATCTAAAAATGTTATTTTCATTCTCTCTTTTAATATTAGATGTTTATTGAAATGAATAATTTTTTTGAGTTAATTATTGTGTTAAAATATTGCCTAGAATGTAATTCAATTGGGAGTCTTAAACAAATTAATATAAAATTAATTTGAAACTATATTAGATTTCTCTAATTTATGAAAAGAATTACTTGAATATAGTGTTCTACTTTGTTTGTTGTTGTATAAAGAAATAATGGTTGTATACATACTTGTTATTTTTTATACCTATGGACTACATTTGCTTCCACCATTTTTCTATTGGTTGAACTTGTTTGCATTGCTACACCATGACATGCCCTACATTATTTTTGTAAAATTTCCTTAAGTGAAGTAAATTTTTTGGGTTCCACTCAACTTGAAACTCGGTTGAATTCCTATTCTGAATGAGTTATGTGCAATTAATTATATGTAAACATTCTATTTTATGTACTTTTAAATCATCTTGTTCACTTAAAAATATATTGAATACAAGATTAGAATGTACTTGTTAAAATTTTGAATATGATATTTTATTTATGATGAAATGTATTACCTTAGATGATAATGGAAAATATTATATAAAGGAAATTATTTCTTTAAGGAATTATTTCTTATAAGAATGAATTAATGGGATAATTTTTTATCATTTTGATAGAATTCTAAGTTAACGTACTATTGAGAAAGATTGAAATATATTAGTTGAATATGTTCTTTCTATTTAAAATAATAAATAGTTATATGATCAATGATTTTGTGAATATAAATACCCTTGGTTGTAATATGTTTTGAATTGATTGAATGCTCTCTTGTTTTATTATATCTCATTGGATATCAAATATAATATCGTAACATGGATTCAATTATAGGTTTCCCATTAAAGTTATTATGAATAATAGTGTTGATCCTAATTTTATCACCATTCACTTATTCAAGTAATAGCATTCATTCTTATTAATTAAGTGTTGTGTCTAAACTAATAAAGGAACACATTGTCAATAATAAGGTGACCCTAATGCCATGAGATAATTAATAACCTTGGCCAATAACACTATGAAGCCTTTAGTCTTAATCTATTCTTGCTTGTGTTCTCTTTTATGCAATGATGTTTCTATTGTATACTTGTTCTGATTTAACATAAATCTATAAGTAATAAATTGATTCTTGGTTTCTATTTATAGTTTACTCTTTTGAAATCATATTTGATTATGAGATTAGATCAATAAAATAACTTGTACTTTTAACCAAGACTTGTTAAACTGAATTATAACATAGGTTATTAGAGTTAACCTTTCAGTTTGACTGATCATAAGATCATAACCATCCTTGAGAAAAATTGAAATCCATTAAGGAGAGTGAGGTATTTACCTAGGGTTAAGGACCTATAAAAATTCATACATGGAAGAATGAGTGCCACATATGGTACTCAAGTCCTATCCTTGTATACATATATTGATACACCCAGAACCCCATAAATACCAATAAAGGTAACTTGTTTCCTCATATCACCCTTTGTATGTAGTCACCTATAGTTAATTACCTTAGTTCACCTCTTTTGGTTTCAGTTAAAAATATGTGAATGCACTGAATTATTATCACTTTCATCAGTAAGTGAGGTATTGGGTATGAAATGCATCTAAAAACATACTCTGATATATAATTCTAAAAACTTTTTTTGGGTTTTTTTAAAATAAAATAATACAATGTGTTCATTTTAACAAAACATGCTTTGATACCATGTCAATATGAATCATAATTTTTCATAATTGGCCACAATCAAGAACCATTGAGATTCAAACACACTTGACTCTTAATACATGAAAAGATAAAGTATTATAGTAAACAATGAATAAAATATGAGTAGAATTATAAATTGTTAATAAAAAGTATGAAAATAGATTTGAAGAAAGGTACATAAATAGGTAGAGGAGAGACATAAAGCCACAAAAATTTGACAATATGAAGATAGGATAGTTTATAAATAAATAGTGAATACCATGTGCAAGAAGTCAACATTGGTTAGTAAATCTCAAGTGCATCCACACCACCCAATTTGACTACAAATTAGACATCTTCATTTTAAACTTAATGACCTCATTATTACACTTAAGCAAGCTAGATACATGTTTAGGAAAAACCATAAAATGGAATAAAAAACTATAATTTTTGTTATTTAAAAACCTTTTGGGATTTCCTCAATCTATTTTATAGCTTATTCTAGTTTTTTTAGGATATTTCAGCTTAGTGTGGTTAGATCTGGATCTTTTTATAGCTTTTCATGTATATCTCTGGTTTAATGTTCATTATATATTTTTGGTAGCATGTTCCATTCAAGTTTGAGGGATCATGTTAAAACCCTCAGAGGATGAGTTTAGTTGACTATTATTTATTTCCCTTCTTCCATTTGTATGAGTTCATTTCTCTATTGAAACTTGAGTTTCCTAAAATCATTATCCTTTGATGTGTTAGATCTTTATTTATTGTGTTTCAAATATGTTTTCATTATGTGGGATCTCATGCCATATTTTTTAGAGTGTTCATTAATATATATTTTTTATTGTGTCTAGTTGAGGGACCAATCAACACCCTCAATTTTACCCTTAATAAAAATAATTCATTATTTGTTGTAATCACATCCAATCCCAAAAAAATCACATCACATCATTTTAGTTATTAAATCCAAATTAATTAACTAATATTTAATCAAAAATTCCATATCTTTTGAATATTTCTAATTTATAAAAATCAATAAAATCCAAATATCCTTACATCACACTCAAATCTCAAGACAATATTTACACTAAAAAAAAACAATTTTAAATTCATTTATCCACATCCCCATGCAATCAACCCTTCTTATCAATAAAATCACTTCCATATCTCATCAATGAAAATCCTTAACACATCCCAATCCTACATATTTAATCCTCAACCTCCCTTATTTAATGAGAAGGATAAATCATTCTCCACCATTGATCTTTAATCAGGATCAATGGATCACAATCGTCATGAAATCCTATAAATTAAGAGTTCCCACTCTCATTTCAATAAAGTTTAATTTTCCTAATGTAGTTATACCAAAATTAGTGAGAAAGCTTTCAATTAATAATGAAGTGTTGCTCAAGTCTTCACATAAAGCTTCAACCATCCTCTTCACTAGCTATCAAATCATCTACTTTACAATAAGTTACGCTATTAGATTTCCCACATGTATTCTATAATATTTTTTTCCAACTACATATGAGAGCATCACTCTTTTTGACAAGGACATAACAAGAAATTTATAATGGTTTATGTTTACTTACATATTTATTTAATTTCTTCTACATCTTCCTCAATCATAGGATGCATGCCTAGGGTATTGGTAGGTTTTTTAATCAATTTTATTTTATTTCTAAACTAAAACTAACCTTTATAATTGTGTGTTACAAATAGCACACCTGGTGGGATTAAGCACCCCATAATCACTTTTGAAGCCATCTTAACTTGGTTTTTAGACAGATTGGAGTTATTTTGAGCTAATATTTGCCAAAATCCACATGTTTTTTTATCTATTTTCATGTATTACTATTTTTTTATTATATTATAAATCCGTGGGTTGAATTCACTTTAGGGTGAAACTTTGACTTCTAAGTCATGTATTGACTTCCAAAGACCCATTCTTGCTCATTTAGACTCTATTTTGGGACCCATTTTTTTTAAAACTACATTTTGTATGATCTATCTAAATTTTAATTTGATTTGAATACATTTCATATGTATTATTCATGAAAGAGCATTTTTTACATGTATCACTTATTGAATATGTTCCAAATAAAATTTTTAATGCTCTTTATAAGTTGCCCATCAAGATCAAAAATCAAATTATTAACCTATTTTTTTGCATATTTTCACCTTATAAAGATGTGATTATTCAAAATGTGTCTCATCACACTTATTTTGGTGCATTTAAAAATTAAAAAACTTAAATTTGATGCTTCAAATGAACTTGCTTGACTTTTATTTTGTGTTTGTGTCTTTACTTGAAATATCATGTCTAATTTTTGGATCCTATGTGATAAAAAACACTTGAGTTATAGTTTAACCCTTCCTAAAGATACAATACATATTCTCTCCTTTTACCCCTCATGGGGACATAAAGATCAGAAATCACTTATCATCCCTTTTTCTATTTAGTCATGTGAGACTTTGATCACCAGCAGGGAATCCTTAAGGCACATTAACCAGGATTTAATCACTCAGAATATGTACCAACCATATGTTCTAGTGGGATATATAAATAGAGAGGATTTATTGACATTATCTAAGTATTTATGTGTTTTAATCACAAATATGAATGTAAATATTGTATTTCTAACACCAAGCTATCATACAACACTATTGAGAAATGATTTCCAATGACAATCCACTAAAATATTATAGTTGGAGTGGTTACAAAGGGACTAGACCCTTTCATGAACCCTATTATCACCCTCTTCCATGGACTTGGACCCCATAGTACTGCAAGGTATATATGGGACACATTAGTTGATCTTATTTTTTCCTAGATTAAGACCTTCATTAGCAAATGACACCCAACATAGGGAGAACAACAATCTTGAAGATTACTCATTACATATAGATATTTAGGGATGGTCAGGATACCATCCTATTCATTGATTTAGGTTAATATATCTATGGGATAGTGGTCACATTGTACACCCATTTATCACTAAGTGTAGGGGTTTTACTTTTGTGCTTGCTTGTTTTTTCTCAATACTCATATTATGTGTTATCATATATACCACAAATAATTATAAATTTCCTAAGTGCAACCTTGTCACATATACTAATAACATTAAATGTTAAGGTGTTACTCTTTCAAAATCAAGATTCATTCTACCCAATAATAATATTGCCTTGTCTTCATTATACCTTTACTTTATCCAATTTGAACCACAATCATAACCTAATCAAATTGATTAACCAATATCTAATTCCAAATCAATTCAATTTGAGTCAAACCTTTTGATTTTAAATAAATTCAAACTCTTTAAATTCAACTCTTGAAGTAAATTTTTTTTTTTTTTAAAATTCAAGTTAAGTCAAAATTTTCAAAGTCAAACAAAGTTAATGTCAAATTGAGACAACTTTGACGAAGTAGGATATCCACTTTCTAAATCTGTTCAAATTTGACCAAGTCAAATCTAATTCCAAATTCAAACATTTAAATAATTTAAATCATTTATATTTTAACCAAGTCACATTAATTATAAATTTAAATCATATCCTTGCCTTTCTATTCAATTTCTTGAACTTTTTAGTTGGGAATAATGAAATCAAAAGATCCATCCTTTCTTCCATCTAATTCAAAATCCAATCTGAGCTTAATAACATCAAATATTATAATCAAACATCACATCAAATATCAAATAATCTTAATTCAAATCCTATTTAAACCTATGGCATCTCATAATCCCAATCTTGCTCTAGCATCACCAATCCAATGAAAATAAATTATTAACCAAATCCTACATAATAGCCAAAAAGTATCCCACATAGAATCACTATCGAGAGCTTCATCCACTAGTCCCACATCCAATTCCCTTAATTCATAAACATCAAACAATCCACTAGCCAACACCCATCTAGCCTTAGAGCCACAAAAATTTCAATAATCCAATAATGACATGTCCCTATCCTTTGAAATATCATCATTTACCAAAGAATCAAATACATATAGATATTTTAATCATCCATTATGGATATGCCAATCTCCACTTCCCAATCAAATGAAAATCCATTTCCAAGTAAAGGTCAATACAAACACTCTATCCTTAACCAATCCATTTTTTAGGAATCTATCTTTTTCAAAGCATCCATATTTGAGCAATTACAAACTATTTTTAGCCCACTTGTATTTGATAAATGACCCACATTTGATGATTCAATCTTTGATGAACCATAAGTTATCCAATTATCCATCCTTGGTCAACCTATTTTGCACCAACCACATATATTTGATGAACCACTAGTCTTTGATGAGCCCATCTTAGGTGAACCGTCACTTAGCCTATCAATCATATCATATCACATATCCAATCATCCACTACCCAACACCATATACATCTTGGGGAAATGATACTTGTATAAAATAAACATCAAAGTGCCTTTATTTAAACAAGACCAAAATCAACAACCAATCAACATCAACATCCAACTAGTTTAGAAAAACACCATTTATAAGATCTAGCCTCCTCATAAATGAAGAACTCAATGATAATAATTATTTAGGGTTATGCATGGACACCGGCACTACTTTTTTTCAAAGCAACAAATAACCTACAAAAATAAATATAACTCAAATCATGTGATATAATAGCCAAGGCCTTCGCTTTCATGAAAAATTAATGATTGAACCAATCCATACCTAAATATAGAATGGTTCCCATGATATTGAATACAAGCCATTAGTTCATAAACATAATTGTGTTAGTGATACTTTCATGGTTTCAAAATAAGCTTCATACAACACTAACATGGGATTCATTCATATTCCTATGAGGATCATGTTTCCACCCATCTTCTTATCAATTTTATCCATCCTTTCTACCATATTAAAATTTAATCTCCAACACCTATCAATTGTGAACAATAAAATCTCATACCATCAGCCTTCTTCCATAGAAATCAAGCCATGGTAGAATTCATGATTGGCATCTACCCCAAAGATCATAAAATTGTATCAACATCCCTTGATGAAACATTATTTAATGCATTACAGGATAATCAAAGCCAAAAAATTACATTCCCTAGTGAAACCCTGTTTAAGGAAATAGGGTACAAACCAACAAATCAAGATCCAAAAACTACATGCCTTAGTTATCCTTGTTTGAGGCATTATGGGGAAATCAATTTCAAAATCCTAGAATTCTATAATAAAATAGTGAAACCTTGTTTAAGGCACTATGGGACAATCAAAATAAATATGTAAAAAGTCAAAACTCTAAGCCCCTTAGTGAAAACCTCTTTTAGTCACTATCAAACAAAAATCAAAATAAAATCAGGCTTATACTCTTAGTCTTATGGAATGTGAGATTGTTGGGCACAATCCCCCTTCAGATCATGATCCCTGCATCCCTTCAGATCCTCTAGGAAATCAACAAACATCCTCCATCCTATACAACTTTTTCTTTACCCTCATTGGAAGGACCTTCTTTTTTATGGGCTATGATGACATTTTAATTAATTTTGATGAAACAAATCTATAAATCAATGAATTTAATGATGACATATTTGAAGTGCATACTTGAAAGATGAAAGTGTCAGCATTATGCATCTCATAATCTAATAATGAAATGAGATGCCAAAAATAAAAAAGTTAAAAGTTAAAGAGAGAAAAATAATTCATCCTATGGTGAAAACCATGCTTATGGTGGGGCATGTACCATGATAAAAACTAAGTTTCTAGTGTCATGTATAAATAATCAATTGTTTTCAAGTACCTTGACACTTGGAGGTATCCCCATCTACATATTTATGTATTTTGTCCATCTAAGCCTATCCATATCTTTATCCATAAACATATTATCAAAATCTATAACCATCCTATCATGCCCACACTTTACCCCATTTTGACCTTAATAAATAAATAAAAGATGTTTTAAGCCCTATTCTAGGAAACATCTTGGCATATCATCTGGATGACACTTTTGAGACTTGGCACATGGTTCCCACATGAAATGGCATTAGGAAATCCCTAATCCATTCTTAGTCATCATCCCCCCTCATCATCCATTATCATATAACATTGTCCTATATCTTGTCCATTTGTTACATCTCCCATATTAATGCTAAAACAAGTTTTCCCTTTGCTAGTGACCCTATTGTATATACTTATTCCAAAAATTTAAAAAAACATAAAAATATAAAACATCAGATAATCCAAAAATCCCAAAAAGTTATAAAATAGAAATAACCAAAAGAGATCTAAATCCACAAAATCCAAAAACATTTTTCTTGTCCTAAATCTGATCAAAATCCTTAATCAAATCACCTTAGTGACCATTGAGATGTGTCCTTCACAAATCTACCCTACTTAGGGAAAATCACATCTTTCTAGATTTTTGGGATATTTCATTCTCATATCCCCCTATTTGGGGAAAATCCATCAAATCCAATATTTCACCCTTTTGAGATATTTCATTCTCAAATATGACCTACATGTGCAAAAGTAAAGCATGAAACTTATTTTAAGGATATTTTATTCCTAATCTAATCTCATTTCATGTACCCTCCCTTAAAGATGCCATCCATCTATCAATATCATCTTACCTTCATGCATGGATTTTTACTTGATTAATGACAAGATGTTTTTTTAATTTTTTTAGTCAAGTTTGTATGTGTTTTATTATTTGTTTTTTTATCTAATTTTCATTTTGTGCCTTGACTCAATCCATATGCGTCAATAGGTTCAACATGGTTTCTCCATATCATGGTGATTACATGTACTTATACTTAATTCCATCCATTAGCATACAACATCAATGTCATCATGAATTTTCCATATCATGGTGTGTTTTTGTCATTTTATTATTGGATTAGGGGTCAATCCTTACACACATTGTGGCCTAGTCATCAAAAAAAATTATATCATGGTAGATACTATCACGTGTAACATCAAAACTCAAGTTGAAAAATATATGTGGAGATTTGATAAGGTAGTGGTTTATCTCATTTCAAAATCATATTTTAAAATAAAAGCATACCATCCATATTTGAAATTCATCAACATCATATCAACATCTATTTCTCATCATTTCCCATCATTTTCCTCCCTTCTTGAGAGAACTATAGTGGCTTAAGATTCATTCAGACTATGTAAGCATCACTCAATGACATGGAGTTTTAGGAATCATCTTGACCATTCTTGTTACAATTTATATTATTATTTTTATTTCCATTATCCATCATCACATAATTATTCAATAATTATTACATCACTTTGGGTATACTCGTGTTCCCAATTTTTATGGTTTCTCATTATTTGAAAAGTCATTATACCATCATCATGTACTATTACATTAGCCTATCAAATTCTTTCCACCCATCAATGTGATCATATCATCCTTAATATGTGCAATAGGTTAAGTACTATATATATGATTACAAATTAATTATTCAATCAATCAATATATGTACAATATAAGCTCACACCTTCCGCCCTACATGGGGAAAATTAAAGTGTGTAGCTTATCTTAGGATGTATCCTTCCTGAATCTACCCTACTTAGGCAAAAATTGATCAAACATCCATATAATCTAGGCTCATCACTTTTTCCTTATTTGGGTCAAATCAAACTTTCAACTCATCATTGGGATATGTCATTCTGCAATCTACCCTACTTTCACCAAGTTAATCCCATAGTTTTGTTAGGATATTTTTCACACATATGCCCTACTTGGGGAAAATCAAAGTTTTCGTATTCTCATGGTACATATCCTTCCCAATTCTTCCATGCTTGGGGTAAATCAATCCATCATCGTTAGATATAAAAAAGTGCAAGCATTATCTCAAGTGAGTTAATATCATCCACATTTTAATCTTATATGATCATCACATCCATTTTAGCATCTTCCCCTATTTTTTATAGCCCATCCACGTCTTTTATCACCACACATCCTCTCAAGGGGACATCATACATCACATTATATTATCCATCATCATCTAACTTTCATCCATATTTTATTTTGCTTATTCTTTCTTTAAAAATTTGTTAATCTACTCAATGTCTCAAAACATAATTTAACAGAGGGGAAAACTTTAGACACCTAAAATCAAACACATCATGTCAATTTTTTCTATTTGCTAATTTCACACTAAAATCATCCTTAAATCATAAATCAATCTTCTATCTATACTAATCTCTCTATCCTAACCACTAAGTGAAATTAGTGGACTAATGACATATAAAACCCTAAGGAATGTAGGATGAGTCAAATGACAAGGATAATTGTAAAATCATCATGAATAACCTTGGTTACAACTTATAAATGTTCACCAAATAATCAAATTTATTTGATAGTTCATGTTACAAATATGATAGAAGACAAGGATATCATAATTTTCTTATTGTATTAAATGCAATTGCTAATATTTATTTTTCTATAATTTGACAAGGAATTTTTAATTATTTTTATGTTCCATGGGAAAATTTAGTATCATAATCTTCTTATTGTGATTGATTATAAATAGTGGATAGGTATCATGGATTGAGTCACTTTAAGTTGATAAGAATTAGAGATGGACAACCCACATAAATAGAAGTCAAAGTGAACACAAGACTTTTATGGAGACCTAAAATTCATCTTGAAGGATTTGCACATTTTCCACAAAAAATATAGTCTAAATTTTTATCAAAAATATGCATCACCCTGAATACATTGGGATAAATAGCCTAAATAATTACACTTCCATTCATCATTTCATTTTCAACCTAAAATTATAATGTGAATAAACTTAGATAGATATAAATATTTTTCATCTCCATTTGCCGGAGATAGAGATGGATTTTTGTAAATAGATATTACACAAACTCAAAAATAATTTAACATTTTAGAATAGCTAGAAATTGGTATGAATTTTTAGACAATATTCATGTATGAAGTGATATTATGTATGAGGGTTGATATTCCATTTATACCAATCCCTTTCAAGAACATTTCACATTAAATCACTTAGGCTAACCTTTAGGATATGTTTCCTTTGAAAATTGGATGACTTTAGGGTATTGTAAACTTGCATTAGGGTGAGAACCTTTAGGTTTTTAGATTGGCTAAATTGTATAGTTTATATGATTCAGATACACATTTGTGGTAGAATTCCATACATTAGTACCATTATTATACATAATTTCAACATGAGACATATCTAAGGTGCATATTATATGCAATATGTGCCTAATATTATAATTTCAAATTAGTTTCATATTGAAAACACTTACAAGGACTATCACCACCAACTAGGTTTGAATTTTATGGATTGTATTGAGCCGATCTACTATAATAGTTTGTTCAATTTGGTATGGCTGAGGTGCATAAATCATTCAATATTTCCAAGCTTATAGGTTGAAATTTATTACATTATCTAGCCTCACAAATTTTCTAGTGTGAGTCGACTTAGTTGACTCACTCACTAGGTTATAAGTATTAATTGAGTTGGAGTTAATCTCGATTTCAAGATGACAAATCAAATTTTTCTCCAAGGTTTGGGACATGTATCCTCCAATCTCTATTTATCTCTTTAGATATATGGATTTTCAATATCATATTTTTCCTAATCTCAATTTCAATAATTCATAATGATATATCTTTTAAAGTAACATTCTAAAAGACAAGATAGTTGCATCGATACATAGGTATACTCCTACACCTTTCTCTCTTCTAATTTAACTTATTTCAATTTCAGATTACATACACTAATTATATACTATAACATACTCTTGGTTTCAGTTCAGTCATTAAAAAAGCACTTAAATTAGATTTAATCAAAGACAAGGTGTATTATACACACCCAAGTAAGCATTCATTTTCCTTTAAACTATAAATTTCATTATTGTATTCAAAGGGGAGGGAGATGTAGACACTATTTATTAATTATATAGCACCTTAGTCTTTTATAATTAAAAAATACATATCATGGATGTACATTCAGATTCTAGATCTTTTCTACTACCAAAAGACTTACATAAACTATCTCTTTATACCTAATTACTTATATCTTACTTTGACCTAAGTATTCTAATGAATCAAACCTTATATCTTGCCCAGAGTTTTATAAACCTACTTATCTTCCATATCTATAAATTTTAAATCTACACCTATTATCCAATTGCCTAGACACTTATGTCTCATTCAGTTGCTTACATCAATGCAAGTATCTTACCCTGACATAAGTGTCTAGTGCCCTAAAGTTATCCTTTTTTCAAATAAAATGTACCTTAAAGGTCAACCTAACTGTTTTAATTCAAGATATTTTCCAAAGGGATTTGTATAAATATAATATCAAATCTCATTTATTCCTCACCTATATAATAAATAAAGATACTAGCACAACTTAAAAAACTATTATATCTAACATGTATAACATAACTACATGAGTTTGTGGCCTTCTTAGGATTATTAGATATGTAGGCAGTGCTCATTGATTGAGAGGTATTTTGGGTATCTTGACACCATGTGTCCACTAACCCATTTTTCTCATAGCCAATATAAATATAAAGAACTAATTTTTAACTATTTGACAAAGAGAGACAATCATTGATCTAGATATAAATGTACTAGAGTGGAGATGAAACCCCAAAAGCATATAGGTGGTCACATCTAATTTTATTAGGTATTAAAAATTGGACACCTCTGTCTATGTCATAAAGTAGCATTGACATAACCATCCTAGGTCAACATAGGTGTCCAGGATTATCGGGGTTGAATTTAAAAATCAAAGGACTATGCTAGAATATAGATCTAGTCTGCTTTATACCTATTCCAAGTCCATATCTATATTAACATCAAAATAAACTAAATATCTTATTTCATTGTAATATCTTGTATTTTTTTAATTTATATTTTTAAAATATTAGAGTAATAAATTTAGTAAATGTTTATTTGTGTTTTGGAAAGCATTAAACTATTCTATAGATAGTCTACCATCCTTGTTCACTATGCTATCTCTTCCCCCTTTAACCTTAGATACCCCACATATATATTTTAAAGTTAAACTTATGGATGCCTATATGTTGTTATCCCGTATTTTTTCATATTTTTAAATATAAAAGACAATTTATGGGTTTCAATATGTATTCTCTTAAAATACAATAAATAAGAAAAATAAGGTGGATGCCTACCATACTTTAGATTAATATTCCTAATCTCTCTTAATTAGAAATAGATATTTATTTTTTGATCACCTAATATAATAGATCATACATACACATTAATATTGAAAACAATATATCATTTGTTTTTAGTATGTAATAGATAATTTATTTTTCCTTTTATTTATGAATGTATATGTTCATCCATGTCATTCTTATAATGATATATCTGTAAGATCTAATGTTTTGGGTGATGAAAATTAAAACTTTATTTCTATTTAAAAGAGATAAGGAATAATTATCCATAGTATGGTAGGTATCCAATTTTTTTGTGTTTGGAGTATTTTATTAAAATAAATATTGTATCATATAATTTATCATTTTTATTGATAAAAGTGTATAAGTATGGGATAAAAACATATAGACACCCATAACAAAAAAATATATTATTTTTATTGTATCAATATTTTTTTCAAATCATAAATAATGTTTATGGAGACATTTTCTCTTTTGTGTATGTAATATCAAAGCTGAATATATGAAATGTTCTATTTATATGAATGAAAGACTCGGGTAAATATTTTCATGAATAATTCAAGTGATTAAAAATTTGGTGATTTATGATGTTAATAATTATTTTTTCCTCCCATCTGCCATTATATTCATTAATTTTTTATTTTTTATTAAAAAAATAAAATACAAGAAAATAATTTAAATATGAACTACTACTAGCCATTTCCATACTTTTCCTCCCATGGATAATGTCATTTGTGCCTATAAAATTTTATGCATCCAAGAACCATTTAGTTTTCACACCACAAAATACAATATACAATCCATGTTGGTAACGAAAGACCATAAAACCAAATACATAATCCAATGAATCAATTCAAGTTTTTATTGATGCAATTGAGAAAGTTTTCCAGGTAAAGGTTAAAAAATCAATATTTAAATCAAAGTAAATTTTTTTATGTCCTCCCTTTGGTCACATTCCAGCTTTTGAAATTTAATCACTTTATTTTGCAAAGGTTTGTTTGTTTTTTTATTTTTGGTGGGGTGATGGCGGGAAGCGGGTGTTAAAATGGAGTGCAAAATAAAGTTTAGTATAATTTTTTCTTTCTTTTTTTCTTTCTTTTTTTTTTTGGTTGTTGTTGTTATTGTTTTTTTTAGAAGGGCACAACGTAGGGAAGGTTTATAATGTGAGAGGAATAAGTATTATTTTTGGGTGTAAATTTTGTGAAGGTTAGTGTAAATTTCTTATTGAGTCTTTTTGGATATTTATTTTATTAATTTAATTTTTTAGCATTGTTTAATATTTTAAAATTGTTCACCATATCATATAGATTCAATGTCACAAACTACACATAATGGAAAGAGGGTTGCAAAAAAAAAAAATTAAAATTATGAGTATTAATATGTAATAATAATGTACCATATATTCATATTAATGCTACTAAAAATACCACATTTAATTTAAAAAATAAAAAATAGCTTACAATTATTCAATGTTGTTGTACCTTAAATACATATGTATTTAGGAGGCATGGCATGGACAAATAACCAAAATTATAAACAGACTAATCTAATGCTATAGTTATATAATAAAAGATGTAAAAATAGGGGAAGTGAACATTCATCTAAAATAAAATAAAAATTCATTCACAAATATGAAAAACTAGTTTTCATGCAATAGATGATAAAACCATGATAATAATTACATTTAATGGTATCCCTCATTTTTATAATATAATTATTAAAAAATTTCAATTAAATTTCAAGTAATAGATAAATTGAGCATATAGAAATACGAAACTCTTTGTGAGTTGTTAATTAAACATGCTATCAACCCTTTTACATCTTAAATAGGATAAATTTAAAGTCAAAAAACATTTTCTTCAAGTTATATAAGTTTAAATTAAATAGGTAGAGGTAGAGGCACATGTCAAAATGTAGGAAGAAGTAGAGGTGTTGAACACATGTTATTATAATGATATAAGGAATGATGGATATAATCATTCTAGAGGATAAAGAAGATATGATAGATGAAGAATAAATGGTCAATGTAAAATAAATAGATAAATCACTTACTACATATGTGGAATTAAACATTATGCTAATGAATGTTTTATACCTTTTGAGAATAGTCCAGAAAATAAAATAAAAAATACTATCTATGCATAATATAGTGAGTAATATGATGGCAATGATGTTGATAATTATTGTTTTGTTTATGATTGGAATTATGAACCTAATTACCCAACAATATAAGAATAAGTAGTGCCAAATGTATGAATTAATAGTATATAATATGGAGATTTGATAGATATGAGGATTATGGATATAAGGTGAAAAAAATTCACATGAAATTTAGAAATGATTTTTTTCCTAAGTATCAAATGCCTAATTTAAAATCCATCATAATTTCATAAAAGAATCTTCATAGGTAAATTAACATTGCAATTATGAAGGTAAAACTTCATAAAAATATTGAAACAATTATTCATGATATATAGTACTTATTTAAATGTAATTCTTAAATATAATTTAAATGTTTCATATATTTTAAACATATCATAACATTCCATAGAGACATTTTTGACATATTATTTTATATCTCACCTATTTGTAAGGTGAAATAGCCCATTATTTTTTATTTATTAAACCAATTAAAGAGTTAAGAGACATTAATTTCACATATTTATTTCATATTTATAGCTATCATGGCCCATTCTCTCTAATAAAGCTTTATATTTTGTGTGAAAATGTAAATTTTACCTAAAGGAGGTATACCCTCTTGAAATTTGAGAATTACCTATAACACTTGATGGGTTATTTTTATGTTTTCCTACATTATCTCAATTATAATGATCATATTTATTACACATAATGATGTTATTCAACTAAACCTTACTGTTTTGAGAGAGGAAGAAAGAGAAGTGGATAGGGATGTGTGGAATCAATTTAATTTCAACAACCACATCATGAAATATTAGCATTATCAAGTCTCAAGCTATTTTTCATCCAATATTTCTCACTATTATCTATGTTCTTTTATCCACACTTGTTTTAAATAAAACCTCTTCCCTTTACTAACTATGCATGCCCTAATCCATATGGTATAGTAAAAATTTAATTGGTAAAAGATTTCATTGATTGGATTGAATTTAAAAATAAGGTTGAAAATGAGGGTAAGTACATGGAGTTGGGGGGGCCAAAAATTAAACATATTTTATATTCAAATTGATTTTAACATTTATATGTACATGGTCTTAAAAAAGTTCATATGCATTCTTGGCATATAGGATTGATAATTATCGAGCTAGGACCACATATGTAGTTTTAGTCTTTATAACTACATATGTAGTTTTAGCCTTCAAAAATGCTTATGCCATTTAGTCTTTATAAATGGATATATGATTATAGTCTTTAGAACAGCATGCATGGTTTTATTCTTTATAACTACATATGTGGTATTGTTGTTATAAAATCACGTATGCAAAATATTTTAGTATTATATTGGAATGCATAGTATATTAAAAAAATAAACATTTAAGTATAAGTTTACATTTAGATAGGATCATATTGTTTCTTATACTTTAAGTTATATTTTATTTATATACATTCAAGATGTTTGAGACAGGGTTCAGACCTATAGGAGCTAAAACAAAAATTCTAGGTTTTGGCCGATCCTATCATATTTCAAATGTAGTTAGATTCTAGGGTTTCAAGATTTAAAGGAGACATCATACAAGTTATGAAGTTTGCATCAAGATTTGTAGGTATGACATAATAATATGATAACATCTCTCCAAACGTGCCACAACTTGGTCACACCCCATTCCTTATGTACCCCTTAAATCATCCACTCTAGGAGAAATACATCTATGAGTTCCTAATGCATTTAGGAACCATCTAAAGCATAAAATCATACACAATATGATTTACAGTTCTAGGATACATTTCTAATAGTAGTCCCATAGAGAAAACATAAACCTCACTTCTTTCATTCCATGGATCACGGATATTTTTAACATATTTTGATAAATTTAAGAATTTTTACTTTGTTAGTTATTCCCTAGTAATAGACCACCCCTATCAATTAATATCTAAATTAAAAAATCTTTCCCAATGTGATTGGACCCTAAAACCTATACATTAAACCCTACACCATAAACCTTAAACACTAAATCATAAACCCTAAACCCATCAATTTAACCCAAATTAACATCCATTAGAGTAAGAATTGTGTTTACAAGGCTCAATTTGGCCCAAATCACACCAGTAATTACTTGAATTGACTAATTAGCTCAATTTATGATGACATTGGGGCTAATTGAGCTGAAAATCACATTTTGTTCTCATAAATAGGTTCAATGAGCTCAAGTTGGCCATAATTACATTCGTGATTTAACCCTATAATGTAGAACCTAAACCTTATACCCTAAATATTAAATCAATGGATTTAACCCCAATTAACATTATTTAGAGCAATAATTATTTTCATAGGGCTCACTTTGGCCCAAATCATATCACGTATTACCCTATTTGACAAATTAGCTCAAACTGTGAGAATATTCAAGCTAATTATGCCCAAAATCATATCCCATAGTCAAAATTAGGTTCAATGAGATATAATTAGCCCTAATTACCTTTGTGATTTGATCCTGTACCCTAAACCATATACCTTAAACACTATACCCTAAATCGTAAACTCTTGAAACTCTAAACTAATTGTTTTATCCCTAATTAACATCATTTAACTAAGAATTAATTTCATAGGGCTCAATTTGGCTTAAATTACATCAATAATTTTTGCAATTGACTAATTCAATCAATCTATGATGACATTAGGGCTAATTGAGCCCAAAATCATATTGTTAGTGACAAATAGGTTGAATAAATTCAAATTGTCCCAATTCCCTTTACAATTTGACCCTATAGGCTAAACCCTAAACCCTATACCTTAAATAATATGCCATAAACCTTAGACACTAAATTATATAACCTAAACCCTAAACTAATAAATTTTTCCCAAATTAACATCCTTCAGAGTAATAATTAGGTTCATAAGGCTCAATTTATCCCAAATCACACCGTTGATTGCCCTATTTGACGAATTGTCTCAATTTGTGATGACATTAGGGCTAATTAAGCTCAAAGTCACATATTTTAGTTATAAATAGGTGCAACAAGTTTGAATTAGCCCTAATTACCTTTTTTATTATACATTATACAATAAAACCTACACCTTATACCCTATACCCTAAGCATTAAACCCTGAACCCTAAATCAATTGATTAAGACCCAATTAACACCCTTTAGAGTAATAATAATTTTTATATGGCTCAATTTAGCACAAATCACATCACTTATTGACCCAATTGACTAAATGGCTCAATATATGATGACATTGGGGATAATTGTGCAAATCACATTATATAGACAAAATTAGGTTCAACAACGTCAAACTAACCATGATTTACTTTACGATTAGACCCTATACCTTAAACCCTAAATCGTATATATTAGACCTTAAGCCCTAAGACCTAAATTTTTTTAAACTTTTTAAACCCTAGACCAATCATTTTATTCTTAATTAACATCATTTAGACTAAATATTAGGTTATCAAGGCTTAATATGTCCAAAATCACATCACTAATTACCCCAATTGACTAATTAGATTAATATGTGATGACATGGTGGCTAATTGAGCTTAAAATCATATTTTGTAGTCATAAATAGCTTGAATAATCTTAAATTATCCTCAATTACTTTTGAAATTAGACCATATACCCTAAACCCCATACCTTAAACCTTAAACCCTAAACCTTAAAGCTTAAAACTATTTCTTGTCCCGCATGCATGGACTTGGCACTCAATGCCCTTTATTTTAGAGATGTTAAAAGTAAATTTTATAAAAGTTTAGAAATATTAGAGTATATTCAAAGTGATTTTTAGGCATTAAAGTATATTATATTTGAGAGGAGAAATAGGCAAATGGCAAGCAATATCTCATATTTTATTTTTCTTATATTTCTTTATTTTTCATCAAAATATAAATAAAAAAGGTATAATGGAATATGGGAGAACAAAATATATATTATAATTACCAAGAACCCAAATTCTAATCACTTGAATTATCCATACATCTATTCACCCACTCCATCAATATAGTTAAGACCTTTCATACATGCAACTTTGATATTACATGTACAAAATAGTGAAGGACTTCTCTAATACTATTTTAGCAAGGAAAATATTATTAATTTAATAAATAATATTTAAAATATGTTGATGCGTGTCTATATGTTATTATCCCATTTTTTATACATATTTTCAAAAATATAAATAAGAAGCTCTGGAAGTCAATCTTTATTCTCTTAAACTACACTAAAGACAAAAATAAGGTGGATGACTACCATACTTTATATCAGTATTCATGATCTCTCTTAACTAGAAAAAGATGTTTATTTTTATATCACCAATACAATATATCATTCATACACATGAATATAGGATATATTAGATCATTTATTTTTAATTTTATTTAATAATGTATATGTTCATCCAGGTCATTTCTATAATCATATGTATCTAGGACATAATGTATTGGGTAATGAAAAATCAAACTCTCTTTCCAATTAATAAGAAATTAAGAATATTGATCTAAAATATGGTAGGTATCCTCATTTTTTAATGTTTAGTGTATTTTATAAGAATAAATATTATACCACATAAATTCTCATTTTTATTGATAAAATTATATAAATATGGGATAGCAACATATAGACACCCATAAAAAAAATTGTTATCTTTTTTATTAAATTAATAATTTTTTCTTAGTAAAAATAATATTTAAGGAGACCTTTTCTCTTTTGTATATGTAGTATCAAAATTACATAGATGAAAGGTCTTATCTATATGGATGAAAGACTTGGATACATGTTTTCATGGCTAATTCAAATGATTAACAAGTATGTGATGTAGATATATTACCAACCTATCTACCTACAATAGCCTGGCTAGGTAATCCATGTGGTATGCCTTTTGTTTAGATAAGGGTGCCCTTTGAATGCTTCTTTAATCCAATTTGAGTCCTCTTCAAGAAGATTATTTTTCCCCTTAAATTTAACACATTCTAGAGGATGCTATCATGGCCAAGGATGAAATTTGAATGTTAATAGTTTAAAAAGAGTCAATGATCTAAAAAGTGTCAGCACATATTATCATTTTGATAGCTTGTCCAACTGGATAAAATAAAACTAATTTAAATATATTGATCAAACATTACATTCAAATTTTATATTGAAGATGCTAATAATTTTCCTACTAGAATTTTTTTAATCTTAGGAACATGCTCACTTTAAATAGTATCAATCAAGGTCACACTCTTGTTTGTGAGGATAAGCATGGGTCTAGTTTGTGTACTCCTCAAACATTCTCAATTTTTCTTCTGTTGTTAATTTATGGACCCAATCTCATATAAATTTAGGAATCATTGTGAGATAGGATGAATACTACTTCATCTTTTTTAGTCTAAGAATTCTCAACTCTTCAAACTTGGTAAACTTCATAAGTCAACAACTGCTAGTAATATATACTTTAATTTAATTGTATTGAAGTTAAGGACTAGAGAATTGATAATAAATATAATATATTTATGTTTAGTTACCTTTTGAATGTATCTTTAATTTTTTCCTCTAAAAAATATGAGTGGATTTTTTATTTAAGGAAAAAGGAGAGTTGATGGGCATCTTCAAATGTAGTTCTAGCACCTTGTTCTCACCCAACATAATGAGCCTATGTAGTTGAATATTTTCACCATCACCAAATATTAAACAATCAATTCCTTGATTTGTATATCTAATATAAAAAAATTTAGTGTGGATGAAGTTTGTGGAGGAGTGAAAAAATATTGGTGATATTTTTGGCTTTGGTTGAGCCCACCAATGCTCCATTCCTAGATAGTTTAATGGTCAAGACACCAACAAGAGATCAAGTCAAGTGTGAGCCACAAGGCCTAAGCACTAAGCACTAGGTCAAAAGAGTTCAATTTTCCATGCATTCGATACCTATGAGATGTTAAAAGACTAATAAAAATAATTTCTTTTTGAAGGTTTAATCTACTTGAAAATATAAGTGCCAAAGTACCTTAAAATGGGTTAAAAGACCAATTCATGTTTTACATTAGAATAAGTAAACATGAATATGACTATTAATCATATACGCATTTATAAGAACTTGAATGAAAAATCATATCAATTTTAAAAGGCAAATAGTAAATACCATCACCAATGAGTACGACATGACCATTTGCATCAGTCCACTTATTTAGGGGAAACCTATCCATGATCTTTATTTCTAATATAATGTCCTCACTGGTTACATTAATAGCTTCTCAAAGCATATCCCATCTTTGAAAGCCATTCAGTTGTTAAAGAGCATGAGCTTTACAACTAGGAATACCTAGGTTTCTTTTTCCCCTACCAATGATTTTTTCAAATCACCAGATTCATCATTATTAAAGAGAATCCATAGAGTGTAATCTATTGTAATAAATGTAAATAAAAAATTTAGTTACCTATGTTCATCTATGAAAAATTATAGTTAAAATTTAGATGGGTTATAATTTCCAGCTTACTATTAAACTTCATTCATGATGTCAAAACTTAAGAGTACAAAATTTTAATAAATTTAACGTGAATGAAAAAATAATGCCAACTTTGGCTTCCACAAGATAGGACAATCATATCTTTTAATTATTACGAGGGAAATTTACAATGAATTGTGATTCCCAGTGCTCAAATCAAAATCCAAATTGATACCTACATGGGCTAAAATGTTGTGGACCTACATATTCTCCTATGATTGGGCAATAATTTTTCCTTCCTTAATGCCATGATAAACTTTGTTAAATGCCATATTTTTTAATGTTAAAATAAGGTCACATTTTTCTACCTTAAACTAAAACTAAGTTGTAAGATATAAGTTATAATTTTCACTATTTAAATCTTTAAGTAGTTAATACCAATATCTAAATCAATAGCCTCAAGATACCTAAAAAAATTGAAGTATAATATTAAACATTGGCATAGAGAATATGTAGATAGAGCTTATTGAGATATGCATGTTATTATGTGTAAACGTAGGATATGTTTACATGGCCTATTATATGGAATATCTTGTTGTAATAAAAAAACACAATATGGACTATAAAACATAGAGTAGTTCAATGATAGATCACCCTAGTAGAAAATGGGAGACCCTAGGCTTAAGACAGAGCTGGTACGTAAAAATGTAACATAATATTAGAGTTAAATTAGGAGATTCAACTATAGAAGTGCAGCTTGAGGGCGGGATGTGAATGTGGAAGCATTGGAAACAATCTAAACTTTAACCATAAAGAACAAGTTGAGTAACCCTACAATAAAATGAAGGTCTTAGGTTCAAGTCTTAAATAGTCCAAGGAAATTTAAGATAATTTTAGATCTAGAGTGGAAGGTCTGAGCATGAAAGTGTGGCTGGTGGATTGACGTGATATTGAAAAAAAAAATACTTTGAATGATAAATAAATAATGGCTCAGTGTTAGAGTACCATAACAACAAATGACAAGTTTATGTCATAAATGGTACATACAAAAAACTTCATTTCCATTGCATTTTTCATTGTTAGAAGGTTATATTTTGTTTTTATAAAACTACCATCATTGTTTTGTATACAAAATTAAAGAATAAACCTCAACAAGGGGACTTCAACACATAATCATAATCAATTCGAATACTTACTTAAGGTTTGGGTTATAATGCAGTCTATTTCAATCCACCATGTTGAGGTACCTTCGAGAATACCCTATCATATTCTTTCTAAAATATGCCTCAACCCTACCCTATAAATGTAGGCAATAATATTCAATATGTTATCATACAACTTTGTGAAGTTAATTGTGAAGCTTAAATAAAAACAAAAACAACAACAACAAATACAATAATACAGACCTTACAAGGTTGATAACCTATGAGCTTGTGAGAGAACACAATTATATTGTTATTAACTAAACTTGCTATGTTTTTGTGTACAAATTTCCATATAATGGTAATAAATTATTTGGTTAGCATGTTTTTTGCACTCAGTGGATCTTTCTTCCTATCTCTTAACCAATTAAACTTATTGGAAGTTGTATAATTACATGCCTAGGTAATCATGGAGCTTGAGCTAGGCTTAATTCCTTCAAGAGTAGTGACCACATTAGGACAATGGAAATAACAGTGGTTGTATCTAATTTATGATATGGGTGGGTTTCAAACACA
>JARHVA010004077.1:837500-937500 GCA_037957365.1 Torreya grandis | reverse complement strand
TTTTTATTCATGATGTAAGGTATGTTATTTAAATTGAATTATCAAATATAATTTAAATATTTAATATTTTTAATATGTATCATAGTGTTCCATAGAGACATTTTTAACATATTATTTTATATCTCACTTATTTCTTGGTGAAATAACATATTATTTTGTATTTATTAAATAAAAGAAAGAGATGACAAATGTATCTTTAAAAAAAACTATTTTGTATTTATAGATTACATGTCCCATCCTCTCTAGTAAATAATTATCTTTTGTGTTCAAATTTAAATTTTACCTATAGGACTATACCCTCTTAAAATTTGAGAATTATTTATAACACTTGGTAGGTTATTTTTATGATTTCATATTTATTATGCACATATATGTTAGTAAATTTAACCCTAATATTTTGAGAGGAATAAAGATAATTGGATGGATATTTGGGAATAAATTAAAATTTATCTTCAACCTCATCATGAAAAATTAACATTGCCAGGTCTCATGTTATTTTTCATCCAACATTGTTCACCATCATCTATATTCTCTTCTCCACACTTGTTTTGACTAAAACCTCTTCCCTTCCCCAACTATGCATTCCCTAATCCAAAGGGTATAGTAAAAATGTAATTGGGACTGGATTGCATTGATTAGATTGCTTTGAAAAATAAGGATGAAAATGGAGGTGAATTCAAATACCTTTATACTTTATTATTACTAGAGAAAATAAAAACATGTTTATAACCTATTGATTTTATACCATTGAGATGTTTAACTTAGTATTTCTCCCATTTTCACTTGTATTCTTAATATAATAATCTAGTGCACTACTATTATTTTATGTAATGTATATGTCAGTCTCAGTTGTTCCTATATTCATGCATATGGTTTATTGTTTGTGAACTATTATATTATGGAGTGAAAAAAAAACACCCAATGTATATTTCCCAAATATTATATGTAACTATAGACACTAAAAAAACTTATTAATAATGTGTGACTAACTCTATCACATTAATTTATCATTGGTTGTTTGGGAAAAACAATTTCCAATGGGCAGCTCCACTTTCTTTTCCCTATGAACGAGCACTTGTACCCTACCTTTATGTGTTATTTTATTGCCACCTCTCTTATTTTTTTATTTTTATATAATTAGGTATTTCATATCCATATTTTAACTTTCAAAAAAATAGGTTTGATTTGGAAACCTACAATAGATCCACTCTATGAACATATTAAGGAACTAATACGAGGATCTACAGTATTTGGTACAAAAAATAATTCTTCAGTACTTCACACTATAAACTTCATTAACCAATAAAAGGAATTAAAAGCCTTTATATAGGACTCCAAATGTTATAAAATAAAAGGAAACTAATTACTTATTATTACTTACATGCCTAATTACAAGGATGTGATCCCTAACAAGTATGATGAATATACCTAGGAAAGAGAAATCCTAAGTACTAGCAAAAACTACATCACTTGAAAAGAGGATTTGCCTCTATCATCTTAATTACTACAAAGACTACATCTCTTGAAAGGATGGATTGTCTCTATCATCCTAACTAGTTAGGAGATAATATATTAAAGTGGTTAGTCAGAGTGAATTTTCACTTATTACAATTATCACATGGTCAAATAAAACTATTAAGTAAATTATATAGTGTGTTTCCTCATCATTACTACCACCCATAAAAGAATTGGACTCCAAAGTTATCGATAATGAAGGAAATGTTGGTGTAATTAAAACCATATATCCTGATATGGGAGTAGACCTTGTATGAAATTAAGGTACAAATTAGATAACATAAAATGGGTTTATGGAGTTTTATTGTTGAAAACCCAATCGACATTTCATATAATCTTAGAATATATAACAATATTGGTAGAATCTAGAGTAATAATGATCAAACTATTGTATCTAATTTTATTGAGTCTTGGAAAGAATTAAAACAAATATAGGATGAAGTGATTTCAAATGGTGTATGAAATATTCAACCTTATCTTGATCTTTTTGAATTTGTTTGGTTCTATTAAAATGTGACGAGAAAGGTAACTCATGGAATCACTAATTGAAAACCAAAACAAACCTCAAATGAGGAATGTGTTATTTACGAGGGGGACGCTCAAAGATAAACATGATCTATGTAGGTTAGATCAAACCCCACATAGAAAGAAGAGGCAAAGAAACACTCAAGACGAAATCTAATTTTGTAGGTGAATAAAAACCATAGATTACATACTGACTCAAGAGGAGAAGAACATTTTACCATCTGTGAGGCCAATAGAATAACTACTACAACTGGTAGAGTGTATCATACTTCCCAAAGTGATTATTTTGTGTAAATAGAACTGGATCCTTTAAAAATATTATGGCTAAAACTTGATAGATTGTAACAAATTAGATGATTCATTGTAATATGTTGAATTAAAGACATGAGATGCCACTAGATGGGCATGTTGTTACAATATTGTACCAAGTGCATGTGGCACTTAAGGAATAATATTAATCATATGATTGATTGGCCTATCCAAAGTAAATGTGTTTGGATCCTAAATAACTATTGGATTTGACTACATTAATGGATCAATACTTGCAATGCTATAATAAACTATTACATTTATTGTTTGTAAATGTGGTTGTATGAGCACAAAGAAATTTTATGAATTTATTATTTTTTGTGATTCTCTACAGCTTTAGAAAAAGTATACTTGATTTGATTCAATAATGTTCTTTCATATTTGTGTATTGTACATGTTTTTTTAATTATTCATCATAGTAGGCTTTCCTATTATATTGGTAGAGTTTTCTAGGTAATAAACCACAACAATCCATGGAGATCACATCAAAACTATCCTTATCAATGAATTTAGGATGAAATTCAAAGGACATCATGTAAGTGTGTGTGATATTTGTGGATGAAGAACTATCCTTCCATCCAAGTGGATATGTATGATTTGAATCTTTTAGTAAGTATAGTTTTTCAACAAGGCTCTTTGCAATCATGTTCTTTTGTGAGCCATTATCAATAATACAATTGAGTGAAAAGTTTTTTTCGAGATGAGATATTATTTAAAAATTCTGTGATTCCTTTGGGAATTGGAGTGATGCATTTACATGAATTTATTCAATTGATCCTTAATATCATCATATGTTGTGCCATCACCCACAAATTTGATGGGAGTGGATTTTGTTTCCTCATCAGTAGGATCTACAACTAGAGTATTTTTTTTATTATGTATATGAACATATGTACTTATTGTACGAGTACATTGAATAATTTCAATTTAATTTTAATTTTTTAATTAAATGTGGGAATTTTTAGCAGAATTAGTAAGAATAAATGGTTCATTTTGATTCTCTATTAATACTTGCAACTAGTTGAAAATGAAAGTTCCTTTCACAACCCTTTTCCACTATGTGTAATTTTTGACATTAAACCTATCCAAGAGTTAGAGAATAGTTTTAAAGTATTCAAAAATATTAGTAGAGTAAGATAATAATATGGAAAACTAAAAACATTCAAACAACTTTTTAAAAAATTCTACAAAAAAAATCTGATTATTCCTCTCACCTTATAAACACCATCCCTAAAACAAATTCTTTATTTTCCAACCCTTTTTACTCAAAAAAGCTTTTAAAGAGTAAAAGCTCTTAAATTTTAACACCTAGCATGTTACCAAAGGGAGGAATTAAAAAAAAATCATTGTCCTTTAATTAGAAATTTGAGTTTTGCCTTTTATTTTTAAGACATTATCTATTGCATCAAAAACTCGGATTGATCACCAGATTGTGTATTTTTTAATGTGCTCTTTCACTGACAACATGGATTGTATATTGTATTATGTGGCAAGAAAACTAAACCGTGTTTGGATGCACAACATTTTATAGGCATAAATGATAATATACCTAGGAGGAGAAGCATGGAAATGACAATTGGTAGTTCATATTTAAATTAATTTCATATATTTCCCTTTTTCATCAAAAAATAAAAATAAATAAATGAACATAATGGTACACGAAACAAAAAAATAAAGATTATCATCACCAAGCACCAATTTTTAATCACTTGAATAATTATCCATGGAACTTTTTATCTAAATATTTTATCCATGCAGATATGGCCTTTCATCTATCCATCTATGATACTACATGTAGAAAATGAGTGAAGGTCTCCTCAAGTAATATTTCAACAAATAAAAAAATATTACTCTAATAAAAAGGATGACAAATACTATGATGGGTGTTTATATGATGTTATCCTATGTTTATATTTTTTCTCACTAAAATTGAGAAGCTATACGATACAATATTTATTATCCTAAAATACACTACAAAAAAAAAAGGTGGATGCCTACCATATTTTGGATCAGTATTCATAAACTCTCTTACTTAACTAGAAAGAGGTACTTATTTTTCTATCACCCAATACAATAGATCACACATACCCATGAATATAGCAATGCCCTGGATGAACATCTACATACCATAAACTAGCAGTTCCCCCAAAAGTGTTATTTATGTCAAAATTGATTTAATTTTTTATTTTGGTAAAGTGAAGTTTTGCAAAGCAAAAGAGTATAAATAAGTTGTTTTAACTCACTCAAAACCCATGACTATTGACTCTTTCTCATTTTTTGTGCATGAAGCATTAAGAAATTATAATCTAATAATTTTGATGGAGTTGATAATTGAAAATGATGTGGTTCTCCTTCATATAGCATGGCAATGAGTTGTGTGTGGAGGAGATGTTTTATTCCATGGTGAGATTGATTGACGGTGAAGTAGTGGGGAAGGGAAAGTCCATACTACAACTAAAATTGGTGAAAGATTTTAAAAAGTGTTGGGTAATGATGATGATACAAAAAAATAGGGTATTTCAAGGGTTGGACTCAAAGAAGTATGGGTAGATACAAGTGGAAATTTAAAAAACATGTCACATCTGTCAATGTAATCTATCAGTTCCACCAAATTATTTTAGTTACCTAATACATGATTCAAATTGGGGTCATATTAATGAAAAGATGGGTTAGATATCAAACATGTCTTCATAAAAGGTGGATAATGCATGATGTGTCTATATAGGTGAATTCAACCAAAATCAACTTAAAAATGAATATTTTAAAAATACGTACACAATTACCAATTAAACACCTTTTGCAATCCATATGACCTCATTTTCTAGGGAAGCATTTCAATGTCATCTTATTATTTCATTTGTTTCATAAATTCCTTACCCTCAATTGATGTTGCATCTACACACTAGAACCATAAATGGACTCTACAGTAAACTATGAGAGATAAAAGTAAACCAAGATCCATCTCAAACAATGAATCAAGGAGCACACAAAAGAAACCAATAAACATAGAGTCCCGATATAAAAAGTGACACAATGGCCATGGTATTTAGTTGATATTTCGATGAAGCAAGTTTTGTAAAGTGAAAGAATGTGAATATCTCACTCAAAATCCATGATTACTTACCTCCTCTCATATTTTGTGCATGAAGCGTTAAACAACAATAATATTATATTTCTGGGGGAGGTAATAATAAAATGTGAGGTGGTGTGTTCCCTCATGCATCATGGAAATGAGATGTGTGGGGACGATATGTATTGTCTCAGGTTGAGCCTGAGCAATGGCAAAGTGGTGTAGAAGTGAAATCCCATACAAAACGTAAAATATTTGAAATATTTCAAGTTGAGGTGGGCATTGATGGTGAGGGGCAATGGTTGGGTATTTCAGGGGATGGACTCAAAAAAGTGTAAGCACACACATGTCCATAATTCAATGACATGTCACATATGCCAATGCAATATCTATCTTCCACCAAACTATTTTAGTTAATTGATGCATGATTGAAACAATTATCATCTCAATGAAAACGTATGTCTCTTTAAGGTATTTTTTTAACCAAATATGTTTGATAGTGTTCCATTAGATCTAAGATTTTGAGAAAACCCTTGAAAAATATTTTTCAATAATAATAATAATAATAATAATAATAATAATAATAATAATAATAATAATAATAATAATAATAATAATAATAATAATAATAATAATAATAATAATAATAATAATAATAATAATAATAATAATAATAATAATAATAACAATAAAGTTTTTAAGGTCCATGATGTGAAGTAGTGCTTTGGTTATAGTCAGCAAAGAAACTTACAACATATGGTACCACCTCATACTTCCATCATAGAGAGGCACCTTACTATGCTATGAATATGAGGTATGTAATCCTTACCCTTATAATATTTAGAACTAATTGTCAATGTAGGATATTTATTATTCCATTTATTTATTAAATAGATAATCCCTACACATGTAGCTTTAGTGCACTTAGCATATTCTTTATTCTACATTAGTTAACTTCTAATTTTCTTAGCTTCTAAGATAGTTATTTGCCACTTATATAAGCTAAGTATTTGTTACACATTTTTTCTCAACTAGTTTGTTTTTAGTTAACTCCATGATTCTAGGTGGGAGTTACATGTTCTTTATCTTATATGAGACAACTATTGTAAATCTATTTATCAAATGAAGGTAATTATTGCATATCTTCTTGTATATTTATGAATACAAGTAGAGAATTATCACTAGAATTCTTATGTACTCACTCTATCAAAAGATCACCTATTTGCCAAGTCTGACATGATATCAGAGCTCTAGGTTTTGGTAATGATCATCAGTTTATCTATTTGATTTATATTTTGTATTCTTTTGAATCGATTGTGAGGAGATTTGCGTGTATAATTTTATTTAGTCTATGTCAAATATATTTATATGAATTTATTAGCTAGATAAGTTTTTTTTGCAAGTCTTTCAAGATTAAAATCTGTAAGGAGGCATACATAGGGTAAATAATTCCATATTGATGTCAAATACCCTATATCTCCCCACCATATATAGTGGTTCAATTCCTTCACATGGCCCTTGATATGATACCAAGTTCCACATGATGTATTTGGATATTTGAAATCTTGAAGAGGATGCATCAAGCCTATGTTATTTCCTAGAAACTCATTGTGTGTTGATCCTCCAACATCTAGCTGTTTCTCTTGGTGGATCTACTCTCACATGATATCACTCAATATCACATGGCATTCACAACATATGGTCATATGCATGATGGTCAAATAGAGAGATAAAAATCCACATAAATCACAAAGGCCATCACAAATCCTGGTGGCTTGGCTCATGGTAGCTGCAGACTATCATTGAAACCATTGTTCCCTTAATCACCCTCTTCATAGATTGATTTCTCTCTCTTTCTCTTAGCAACCATACATTTGTTTAGACATGAAACCCTCCATTGGTGCTCTTGTAAATCTCAAAAATCCTTCTCTCTCTAATAAAAACATGATACACTTGCAAATTTGCTCTACATTTTGATGGCATTTTATGTGCCCATGGAATGCTTATCGATGGCATTTTTCACCATTCCCAGAACTATTGATAGTGTTTTATACCATGTGTAGACTTGATGATAGTGTTTTGTACCATTCGTAGACTTGTTGATGGCATTTTACACCATTCCCAACTTCTGTAAGGTTTTTGATTTTCTTGCATGCACATTGGTGGTGTCGTATAACTCCCCTTGATTTTACTTCTTTATGATCTCATTAAAAATTCAATACTAAACTTAAATTATACCTTGAAATTATTAAAAATTAAAGCATATTTTTTAATTTTATTTAAAATAGCTTCATATATTTTTGAAATAAAACCCCCTTAAAGAGGATTTTTTAGAAAAGTATATGTAGGGTGCATGAGCCCAGTGTTTTTTGAATTTAATTATTTTGAGGAGGTCTAGGATTTCATGTCAATTTCAACTAATGGTTATATAGCATTCTTGGTTTTTAAATCCATTATGCATTTAAAAAATTTGTGCAAATTTAATAAAATAGGCCATTAATGACAAAAAATTTATTTTCCTATAACTTTTGATTGGTAGCTTAAAATTGAGTGTCAGTTTATTCAATAGAGCATTTTTTTTGTCCTCTTTCCATTGGTCTATCTTTTTATAAAATGTACTAAATCTATAAAGTGCCATATTCAAGGGGATTACCTATTCTATGGGCCCTATTACTTTTTGCATTGTATTTCTTGCACCAATTTCTCACACATATATGAATTTTCATCTATGAGAGACACCCCAATTCTAAGTGTGCATTATATCTTATCACTACAACACTAATTGCTCATTTGGATGCATTCTTGACTATGCCTGATGTCATATTCATGAGCCTATTTTAGGGGTTCATTGAAGTTTGTACTATTTATTTTCACACTTCCTTGGTATATTCTCTCAGTCATGGTGAATCTATTTGAGAGACATTAAGGGTGGAAGGTTGAGTCTACACCAATGGTCCTTCTTGGGAAGACCGATTATGCTTCATGGCATGTGTACATGGAACATTCACTCATGAATGAAGACCTTATTACATTCTTATATGGATAGATTCCTATTCATATTGATCTAGGGCTATAAAATGACTGAACAAACTCCTGCGACTATGTCTATGGTCACTTGTTGATGCATGTTTCATGGTATTTACACCACCATGAGGAACACATAGAGTGTCCCTTCACTATTTAGAGCATTTTTTAGAGTCTTTTCAAGGATCCTACTATGCTTTATGTCACACCTCCTCCTCTTCATATTGTCTCTTGTAAGACTATTGTACTCTCTCCTCCTACTTTTATTTCTTGTGATGATACATCCATGGTAGATAGTTTTCTTCCTTCTATCGAGCCACCACTATAGGATGATAATCTACCATACCTTAGTTTTCTCATTATAGATTCTACATCCATTCTTGTGAAAAAACTTTATCTTTCAAAGCTTTCATAGACTTACATTTTGGAGGGCTTTACTGATTTTAGTGAGAGTATACACATTGAGAGTATCGATGATTCATATGTTCTTGTGGGCATTCGTTTTGTAAATCTAAGTGTTTCATTTGCTAGCCAACCTTTAGATTTGACGGTTGTTGAGTCTTTCTCTCCTCTTCCCATGTACATTTCTTTATCAAATGTTTCATGCGATTATTCTTCTTTGGATGTAATGAGGGTACTTATAAACCTTCATGTTCTCTCCCCTTCACTATATGCTTCATCATTACCATATTCAATAATTAGGTTTGTGATTTTTGAATATACTTTGGCACATTTGAACACTAGCAGAGAGACTTTTGAGTAATTTATAGAGATCAACATTCCTATCTACATTTCACTTGAGTGGGAATTCAAAAGTTTGATTGCTCTTGGTTTTTCTTTTTTTTGAAAGGAAAAGACAATACTTGTTACAGAGGGACCTATTATAACATTCATTATGAAACATTAAGCACTTACATTTTCTCTCTTATTTTTGAAGGCACACATCCTTCATATTTTTTAGGATACGAGTACCATCACTATGTACTTGGGTACATCATCAAGCCTCATTACTGAGACACAATATTCCATCCCACCTAAGCTATGCTTAATGGGGGGTGTTGATGTAAGCTTTCTAGTCCTACCTTCCTTTTTCTCTCTTTTGGGAGGGAAATTTTTTTTGATTAGGTTTCTCATTTTACTCTACCTTTTCAAACTTACATTATATGTGAGTACCTCATCAGGCCTTCTTGCCAAGACCCATTTTTTTTCAGCCCACCTAAGTTATGCTTAAAGGGGGTGTTAGTGTAGGATATTTATTATTCCATTTACCTATTAAATGGATAATCCATACATATGTAACTTAAATGTGTTTAGGTGATTCTTTAGTCTATGGTATTTATCTACCATTTGTCTTAGCTTTTATGGTAGTTAGGTGTCACTTGTTTTAGCTAAGTGGTTGTTACACATTTGTTCTCTACTAGTCTAATCTTAGTTAACTCCATGATTATAGGTGAAAGTTTCATGTTCTTTCTCCTATAAAAGACACCCATTGTAAAGTTATTTATCAAATGAAAAAAGTTATTGCACTTCTTTCATATGTATGAATACAATCCAAGCCATTCTCATTGGAATTATTATGTGATCATTCTACCAGAAGATCACCTATTTTCCACTTCTAACACTAGCTTTGGTGTATTTTAGCCCCAAAATATAGCATCCCCTAGACAACTTCATCTCAGGAGTGTTCATTTAGACATAACTCTTGAGCATTTCAACTTCAAAATATAGCATCTCCCAAATTATTTCAACTCTGAAGTGTTCATTTAGAATTAGCTATGGAGTATTTTAGCTCTAGATTATAACACCCCCCGAAGCATTTTAACACTAGAGTGATCATTTGGAAGTAGATCCAATGTTTTTAGCACTAAAATACATACAAAATTAGCTTCAAAGAATGTCATGGGCCTCAATTCAGAATATATTTATAATACTATTTATGTATTGAAACTCTAAAATTGTGCTAAGTGATGTTACTTGTCTTACTTTGAAATTTTGAGGTAGTTTACAAGAGCTTCCAAGTAATTTTTAAAAACTTTATTCATTATAATATTTAACTTTGGAGTCTTTTCGGAGCTTCTTAGTCTTCCTTGTAATTTTTATTAATATTTAAACTTGTAATATTATTTAGAGTTTCTTTATCTTCCTTCTAATTTTGATAATTTTCTTCATTACACTATTTAGACTTGTAGTTTTGCTTTGAACTACTCTATCTTGTCTATAAATAATATTTATTTAATTGAAATATGTTAAAATTTAAAAAATGAAATTTTATTTAACATATATTTTTTATATTAAAATCTTAAAATAATATTTTATTTAAAATAATTCTAGTGACATATGTAATTAATTTACTCTTGTCAGATGAAGTGCAACTATTTTTACCACTTTTCATCATAAAAGAATTGGATGAATAAATACCCTTCAACTCAAAATTAAGACCAGTGCTTGAAATTTGATCACTATCCCCATCACCATGCAACATCTTTAGCGAATGTTTGAAATTAGATTTTCCTTCCATGGGGAGGGGGAGCAGCAAGGGGAGGGGTGACAACCTTTTTGTAGCTTTGCTTTTCATATATCTTCTTCATTCAAAAAATAGATTAGAGAAATGAGTAGATGGATAAAAGAGATCATATTTTTATAATTAATAAAGTATTAATAAATATTTTTAGGATAATCATTTGTAAAACATTTAATCGACATTTTAGATCACATTCTATAGACCATCATTAAGATGAGAGAATAAAATGATAAGTTTGCAAACTTAAGTTTTTATTTAAATAAAATTAGCATTGAGTTGTGATGACGAGTAGGTGAGAGAACAAAAATGATGTAAATTCATTATAATATGGTAATAGGATGCTAAATATCAAATTATTGTTAATGGTTATTATTTTTATTATTGATATTGGGGTTGAAATAGGTCCCTTTCCTTTTAAAAAGTTTCACCAAAACCAACAAAATACATGATAAAGCATAGTTGTTTATATATTACTAGGGCATAGCCAAATAGGTTAGCATGCCAAATAGTAACCAAATAAAAATACCCATCGAACAAAAATCATAAAAACCCATGAAGGGTAAAGAATCTAACTAGCAAGACACAAGCTATTTTTTAGAAAGATTATTAAAAAAGCTAGCAGCTCCATAGTGTTCAAACTGAAATAACCTTATCCTCTTTATCATCTAAAATGATGACCTCATCACTAAGAACAACCATAGAAGAAGAACATCCTATCAATTTTTTCTTAGAACCCTTGATTCTAAGTTTGTCTCTACCAACCAAAAAAGCAATGTGATTCCTTATCATATGACCCTACATTGCCACCATGATAGCCCAATAACGTGGCTCTACCAGCTAGGGAGGTGTTACAACCGATCGATGAGTCACCAATTTTGCCAATAATTTCACCGTTTCTACCTAATATTTATTATGGTAAGCTACCTTTCAATGAGATAAGTTTTTGGATTGGACTTTTGAGTTTCACCAATGGAGGCACTATAAAAAATTATCCCTTTGTAACATCATTGTCACAATTTTTTTTTTAAATTTCTTCCAAAATGCCTAATATGACCAAGAAGTATGTCTCCAAAGCTTTGAAAGTTGAAACTATAATAAAACCAACACCATCTAAACTAGAGAAGGGTAGTTTAGGAAAGGGATCCAACTCAGCACTATCTATCACATCCATAAAAACAAGATGATGATCTAGTTTTACAAAAACTTCCACCAATTTAGAAACCACGTCAAAGTCCACCATTAACACCATGATATTTGTTGTAAAAATTTCAAGTATTATAGATTAAACCCTATTGTGCATTCAGTGAGCCAAATAATCCACACCCAAAATAATTGAAATGGCCTAGAATATCTCTTTGAAGGAACCTAGAAAACATGTTTGCCCCTAGCCCAAGAGATAACACCCTAAAAATCCATTTACCAAACTAAGCTACTATGATAAACCATCGAAGTTTCAAGTGCCAAATAACCCTCTCTCTCTTTCTCTCTCCATGCTAAGCACCAGGGGTCCATAGCAACCAGAAAAAACCAAAGTGTAAATGAGAAACATCCATCGAATGGTATCAAATCAAATCCACACTCTTGCCATAAATGCAGTTAGCTACCAACCTTTTTCACACAACAAGTCCATCATGAAAAAATAACACCATTGAAAAGCCTAAAGAGGTGGCTCAGATAGTTATGATTAAGTCAAACCATCAATCAATGCCAATTGATTATTATAATGAACTAAAAAAGAATAGTTTTGATTTTTTTATTTTTTTTTTAATATTAATGGAAACTAAACTAGGAAAGTCTTCTCAAGTAGATCTAAGATTATCATGGATCTTAATTTCTTCTCTTTAGTCAATTCCATGGTTGGCAAGAAAATATGTTGTTGAGTTGGCCTCTTTGTAATAGTGCTTGCAGTCCAAGAGTGTAAAATTGTCTGATATAGCCCATATATTAGACAAAATATTATCTATTTTCCAAGAAGTGGTTATCTTTTTCTTAAGGGTAGAAACCAAGATTTGAGAGCCACTTTCAATAATAACTTTGTCTATTACAATGAATTTCAAGATCAATCCTAGTAGATATAGCTTGAGCTTCAGCTTCATTGTTTGTGTCATCCAATTTTTTTTTAAAAAAAATCATCCTGATCAAGGAACTACTACAATCCCAAAGAATACAACCTACATTGGAAACACCCAAGTTTTCCTAAGAAGCACCTTCAAATTTTAATTTAAACCACCCCAATAATGAAGGAATCCAACTAAACTTATATTTTCTCAATCTTTTACCTGAACTTATTAATAACACATTAATAGAGAGTTAATAATTATTATTAGTAAACTAAAATATATTACATTCAAATATATAAATAATAATAATAATAAAATTAATAAATTTTAATAATTAAAGGTAAAAAAATTTAAAATTAAAATTTTAAAAATAAAAATAAATAAATAAATGAATAGTAGTACCATTAAAAGTGAGGTCAAAAAGATTCATTTTAAGTTTGATAGCAAGCTAGACCAACTAACATAATTTTTGGAGAGAAAAAAGATTATTAGATGGAAAAACATAAGAAAATAATAAAGAAAAAGAAAAATATGATATTAGCTGAAGAAGAAACATATAGGAAAGGATAAATAAGGATCCTTGATTGAAGAGGATCTAGGTGTGTATGTGCTTTAGAATTCATATTTTTAGTGTTGTTTGAAGCTTCAAGTCCCACCACATAGGGATTTTTATAATGAGGAGAGCCCCCCCTCCCAACTTCATCTAAAAGACACTATAACTATACATGTCAACATTAAATTTTGTCTCATCACATGGTTTTTTATAGCCTTCCATTAACAAGGGTGTAGAGTGTGGGAGGACTGAAAAGGAATCAAAGCTTGAGGGTGGCATGTAACATGATTTTGAAAAGGTAGTCCTATGCAAGTTTTGAATACAATTCATTCAAGCATAGGTGTTGTTGTCTACACTGAACCTTTAAATGGTGCAATGGTTGTGGTAGAGTTTATCCAACCTTCCAGAAGATCACCTGCCATTCTAAATATTTATACATGACTTTGCACCCTTAATCATAGTTTTAAGGACATGAAAACTAAACGAATTCACTTTCAAAATAGACTAAAGTCACACACAATATTGAAACAAAGAAGAAAACAGACGTAAGGCACTAATTTTACAAGTAATTAGAAAAGTAATGAAACAAGAAAAAAAAATAGTAAGATTTTGATTTCACTTGTAATTCCATACAGAATCCAAAGTAGTTTAGAAATAGCTAAAAAAACCACAAATCGATGCCATTTTATAGTAGGAAATGGTGGTGCATGCAACATGGTTGTGTTGGTTTTGGATTTAAGTAGTTTGATTTTGTTTTGTTTTTTTTTTTCACTTGAGTGACAGGATGATAAATAAGCTTACTTGAGTGAAGTTTGGCTGTTGAATTATGATTGATGGCTAATCAAATAAAAATCACTATCCCTTATAAGAAATAATTGTGGTCTCTTTAAAACGGCTTTACTTCCTATAACATGTGGACTACTTCAAAAGTAAGAAGAGACCATTGCCAAGAGAGATGCATCAAGATGCTCTTCATGAGTGTAGCATATATGTTTGTTATTTTTCTAGATCAACGGGGTAAAAACATCATTGGAATTTTTTGAATCCCATATACAATGCATATAATGAATATTGCTCTAAAAGATGTAGATAATATATAGATTACTATTTAACAAACCACAAAATCTAAGTTTGAGCATGTTTATATTCACAATAATCATACACAGTTTGTCATATATAGCTTACAAGTGAAGTAGATGATTATATTTATTGAAATTGATGAACATGACATATTTTAATTGAAAATGTAATTATGAACAATGAGGGAAATAGGTATTGTCATTATTAATAAATATTAGAATAGTTGTGTTAGATCTAAATTATAATATGGGGGAAAAATCCAAAAATACTCACCCATAATTAAACAGTGGAATGACAAAATATTTGATAGCCTAAACACAACCCATAGTGGCAGCCTTTAATTATTTAGATACCAAATTCTCTTTCATAGGAAATATCAATGAAATAATTTAGAATATCAGAGGGAATTAGAACACCTAAAGATCTGAGGAGTGATAGGCATGATTATGGTTAATATCTGTAAGGATTAGCATAAAATAAATTCTTTGTTGCATATAGCAATCTATGCCTTAGACCTGGAATGATAATTTAGTCTTTCTTACAAAAAATCAGATTAAGGTAAGATTAATGCAGTCTGAGTCAAAAAAGTAACCTTTAGAAAATATTGAGCCATAATTGACAGTACTAGATAAGGCAAGTTTGTTCAAGTAGTTACATAGATTAATGTTTATGATTAGGGAATAATCTCTAGGTATTTTACAATTGGATAGTTAATTACTATCCCACTACTCTTCTTGTGAATATACCTAGAGTCAACATTCATTTAATCCCAAAATGTACAAAAATATCTTATTTGCAAAGAGGGCAAAAAAATTTATGTTACATCATAGTCCTCAAATTCTACAAAAGGAGACATCAATATTGAACTTGTTGGTTGCATTTGGGGAATGGAATGTATGCCTCATGAGGATAAACTGGAAATAAAAAAATTGGCATAGAGATAAATAAGATATAGAACTACAAAAAATAAAAATATATAACAAGCTTCTAGATTCTCTGTCTGAGTCCCCAATACTCACAAAAAGATCTTATAGAAAACTGACCATAGTTGAATGAATGAGTAACTCTACAGACACCATAGTTCTAATTCTTAGACCAAACGAAGAAATAATCATCCTGGATGGATTGAGATTTACCCATTTCAAGCCATTGCCATTTAGTGTTGTCCACGTTATGATTGATGGGATACTCATATTTCAACAATACCCACAGGCTCATATGGCTCATTGCAATTGGAGTATTAGAAACAACAGATTATTTTCCTTTATCTCAGTCCATTTAGTGCCCATACCCTCCTAAATAAATAGAGGAGTTTGTGCAGCTCATAGATAAATTTTGGTCTTACGACACCCATTCCAATAAATGGAAGCAGTTGGAATTGCCCTTTGATTTATTGAGCTATAATAATGGCAACTGCTCTAATATTGAAACCATTTAAGACCTTAGTCAGGATAGTGAAAATAATATCTACCGACATGACCATCATCCAATTTCTAGTGAGGAACAATAATTTTTTGTAGTGTCAGATGATGGATTTAATTTAATGGCTAAAGAGGATCTTCTTCTTCCTGTTAGGAGGATGTCTCTCACAGTCATGTCAGAGGCATCAATTTGGATTACAAGAGAAAGTGGATCAATTTATGAGAGGTTTTGGAATGGGATGAATTGGTTAATTTCTCCTCATGAGTTGCAACCCTCTATAAGATATGCTACCTTAGTTTTTGCAATCAATAATACATTTGCTACCTTGTCTAAAGCTAGAAACTTATACCAAGTGAATAATTAAGTTACTTAGCACCAGGGTTCATTTCAAATAGTGCAACCAATAGACAATGTAGTAGGTTGAATAGTTGTGATGGTAATAGGAAAGCCACATGAAGAGGGGTGAAATTCCAGTCACCTGTCGCCAGTAATACACTGCCCAACCTTGTAATGACAAATCATTGCCCAACCCTGCAATGAATAACCTGTAGAATTTTTAAATAAAATTAAATCATAGCCAAATATATGCAATATTCATAATATAGATGAGATAAGAGTTGCAAAAACTAAAAATACTTTTTCTTCAAAAAATTGAAATCATTCTCCTTCTTCTTGAAAATAAAGATCAATTACAATGTCTTAATAGAATTGCATGTGAACATGCTTTTCTAATTATTGAATAAAATATTTTAAATTTATCTAAATAATAATTTTCATGTAATAGAAACTAAAACTAACTCTTGTCTTTCTAAGGCTTTATTTTTTTTCTAAAAAATATATTAACTAAAAATTAACTAACTATCTAAATTTAGCACCACAAAAAACTATTCATGCAAACTAAATTTACACTAATAGTCTAAAAATAGAACTAAGTGAACTGCACTTTAGCATCACTTTTCAACATACTCCCCCTTGATGCTGAGCGGGCTCACAATTTGTTCTCTGAGTGTCAAAAACTAATCTATTACAACTGCTTTCATGAAGATATCTGCCAATTGTTCAATAGTGTTGATGTATTTCAATTCTACTACCTTCATCTGCACTAAATCTTAGATAAAGCAATGCTTTAAATCAAAAAAAATTGTCTTGATGTGATGGACTAGATTCTTGGCCAATTTAATATCACTAATATTATCACAAAAAAAAATGTGGGCTGAACTTGAATCTCTCCAATTTCTTCAAGAATTTTTCTAAGCCATAATGCTTGTGTCCCTGCTAAAGTGACTGCAACATACTCTGCTTTTGTAGAAGAAAGGGAAACCATACTTTGCTTCTTTGAGCTCCAGGTAATCAAACCAAAACCAAAAGAAAAACAATTCCTAAATGTTGACTTTTAGTCATCCAAACTACCTCCCCAATCAAAATCACTAAAACCAATATGATTGAACCTTTTATAAGTGTATTAATGAATACCAAAATCTAGAGTGCCTTTCACATACCTCAAAATTCTCTTGGCTGCCTTCATATGTGATGGTTCTGTCATGTACCTTGAAATAAGTGAAACTGAATAAAAAATATCAGGGCTTGTGTGAGTTAGAAACATTAAACTTTTGATAATACTTCTATAGGCTGTCTCATCAACTCTTTCAGCACCATCATCTCTACACAACACAACTCCCTAAGCAACTGGAATGGAGACTAGTTTACAATCAACCATATCATGTTTCTTCAACATATCTTTAGCATACTTTGTTTGACAAATAAAAATTTTATTCTCCCTTTGATAAACCTCCATTCTTAAAAAATATTTCATAAGGCCTAAATCTTTCATCTCAAATTCATTCATCATGAAAACTTTGAATTCAGCCTTCATCATAGAACTGCTACCCATATACAACAAGTCATCAACATACAAACTTACAATCAGAATATCATTAGCTTCTTGTTTGTAGTAAAGGGTAGGTTCACTCTTACTTCTTTGAAAGCCATTCTCTTTAAAATATCCATCAATCCTAGCATACCATGCTCTTGGTGCTTGTTTAAGGCCATACAAATCCTTCTTTAACTTGTAGACATGATTTTATTTTCCTTGCACTTCAAAACCTTGTGGTTGTTCCACATATACTTCTTCTTCTAAGTACCCATTCAAGAAGGCACTTTTCACATCCATATGATGGATGCTCCAATTCTTTTGAGTTTTTAATGAAATCAGCATTCTAATGGTCTCTTGTCTTGCTACTGGTGTAAATGTCTCTTAATAATCAATGCCATACTTTTGTGTGAAGCCTTTAGCAACTAATCTCACCTTATTCCTTTCAACACTTCCATCACTATTACACTTAGTCTTGTAGACCCATTTCGTGCCAATCTTCTTCTTGTCATATGGAAGATTTGTAAGCTCCCAAGTGTCATTCCTGTGAATAGAATCCATCTCTTCTTTCATTTCATGAATCCAAACCTCATTAGTATATACATCTTCAAAACATGATGGTTCAAAATCAGCCTTGGTAAGTAAAGCAAAATTCAGTGTCTCACCTCTTGGATTTTCTTCATGTGCTTGATTTGAACTCCTTTGATAAATTTCACTTAATCTTCTTATCTTCCTTGTAGAACTACGACTTGATTCTAGACTTACACTTGGAATTGAACAACTAGATGAGGGGTTACTTAGTGGATTTATAGCACTTAGAACTGAAATATTAGTGGGCTGCCCATGATCAATATCATCCATAATAACTTGATTTAAAATAGATTTTGACTTCTCCATGTGGCCTTTTTGATGACCATAAACTCCCCCTTCACCAAAAATCACATCTTTTGACACAATAAGCTTATTAGTGAGAGGCTTATAAAACCTATAAGCCTTACTTTCCTCACTATATCCAACAAAAATACATGACTCACTTTTGGGATCTAACTTTTGCCTCTTTTCATCAGGGACATAAACATAGGCTAACCAACCAAAAACTTTGAAATGATTAACATTTGGATTTTTCTCATACTAGGCTTCATACAAAGTCATCCTATCAAGTGCACTAATGCGACTCTGATTGAGAATATATACTTTTGTAGCAACTGCATCTCTCCAAAAAGAATTACTTAATCCCTTTATTTGTAGCATGTTTCGTGCCATCTCCACCACTGTATGATTCTTCCTTTCAGCTACACCATTTTGTTGAGGTGTGTATGCAGTGGTGAGTTGTCTTCTAATGCCATGCATATCACAATAACCTTGAAAGGCTTTTGAACAAAATTATCCTCCATGATCAGTCCTTAAGCATTTGATTTTCCACCCTTTGTCATTTTCTACAAGGGATCTAAACCTCTTGAATGTCTCAAGAGCTTCACCTTTGGTCTTTAAAAAATAAACCCAACACTGTCATGAGTAATCATCAGTAAAAGTAATGAAATATGATGACTTACCCAAACTCTTTATCTGCATAAGACCACAAATGTCTGAATGAACTAACTGGAGTGGATAATGGGCCCTCCATGCATTACCTTTTGGAAATTTCTCTCTTGCATGTTTTCCTTTAGCACATCCTTCACAAACTTCCTTGTGCTCTTCAACCTTAGGTAAACCAGAAACTAATGCTTTTGATGTTAGAATCTTCAAACTATGAAAATTTCAATGGCCATACCTTAGATGCCACAACCAACTTGTATCCTCATATGCCATATTGAGAAGGTTCTTGTTATGTTCACTAAACTTCAATGGAAACATCATGTTCTTTGTCATAGGAACAATTGTTACTACCCTATTTCTGATTCTTATCATAAATTATACATTGTTGATTTTCAAATACAACTTTATAATTCTTCTCACATAATTTTCCAACACTCAACAAATTATGCTTTAAATTTGGAGTGTAATAAATATCTTTAACACTCTTCATACCTTATTTTGTATGGACTTCCATAGCTCCTTTTACAGCAACCTCCAATGATTTGTCATCACCAAGTTTGATCTTGGATTTAAAACTTTTATCCATTATAAAAATAAAATTTCATTCCCTAACATCTGGATAGAACATCCCGAATCTAAATACCAAACATCTTTAGAAATATTTTCAACTTTGTTATAAGATAAAAATAAATTATCTGGAGGATTCTCATCACCTTCTTGAGCATAATGAATGCTTTTACCATTATTACCTTCTTTAATCTACACTCATAATTAAAGTGGCCATACATGTTACAATGATAACACTAGATATTTCTTTTATCAAATCGGCCTCTACCTCTTCCTCTAAAACCACCACTTCCTCAAAAACCACCTCTACCTCTATTTTCTTTTGAGTATTTCTGATTTTGACCTCTACCTTGGCCTTGATTACTTTTGATGCTACTATTGGCATCTTCATTCTTTGCGATTTGTAATTTGGAGGAAAAAGCTTTCTCATCACTTTCTCCAAATAAATCTCTCAATATTTCTTCATGAGACATCAAAGATCCAACTAGATGATCAAATTGAAGGGTAGACAAATTCTTGCTTTCTTCTATGATTATGGCAACATGGTTCCACCTTGGTGTAAGAGTCCTCAACACCTTTTTGATAACAACCTCATTGTTCACAATTTCACCAAGTGTAGCCATCTTATTGACCACATCTTTTACTCTGACACAATAGGTACTCACACTTTCAGCTTCTTGCATCTTTAAATTCTCGATTTCTCTCTTCAATGTCTGTAACTTGACAACTTTGACGTGATCACTACCTTGGTAAGCTTCTTTTAGAGTCTTCCAAGCATCTTCTATTGTCTTTGCTCTAGCAACTCATGGAAATAGGCTCTTATCTAGAGCTATTTGAATATGAAATAAGACTTGAGCATTCTTCTTCTTAGCCTCCTTCTTAGCTATTTTATCATTTGTTGTGAGGGCATTCCAATCAGCTGGCTCTGCATAACTTGATTCAATAATCTCCCACAAATCTTTTCCTATCAAAAAAGTCATCATTTTGATACACCAATAATCATACTCATTTCCATCAAATTTTGGAATGGGCAAAGAGTTAGAATTTGGCATGATAAATTTTTTGGCAAAATTCCAACTACTAAATCTTTAACCCAAAAGAAAAATACCTACTCTGATACCAAATGTAGAATTTTTAAATAAAATTAAATCATAGCCAAATATATGCAATATTCATAATAGATAAGAGATAAGATTTGCAAAAATAAAAAATACTTCTTCTTCAAAAAATTGGAATCATTCTCCTTCTTCTTATTCTTGAAAATAAAGATCAATTACAATGTATTAATAGAATTGCATGTGAACATGCTTTTCTTATTATTGAATAATATTTTGAATTTATCTAAATAATAATTTGCATGTAATAGTAACTAAAACTAACTCTAGCCTTTCTAAGGCTTTATTTTTTTTCTAAAAAATATATTAACTAAAAATTAACTAACTGTCTAAATTTAGCTCCACAAAAAACTGTTCATGCAAACTAAATTTACACTAATAGTCTAAAAATAGAACTGAGTGAACTACACTTTAGCATCACTTTTCAACGTAACCACCACTCAACCCTGCAATGGAAAACCAATGCCTTCATCTATGGATTCTGATCATAATGATCATTATGCCTCAATAAAAGCAAGGTGTTTCATAACACATTATTTTAGACCAATCACAGGATATAAAATAATATAGTTTATTCGTTATTTTAAAGAACATACAAATTCTTTGGCAGAAGCTTTGTTTATATTCCTTCACAGATATCAGTGTGTTCAGATTGGATAGCAAGGCAAAGATTAATGGCAAGTTAATGCGAAATGAAGCCTATAGTCCCTCCCTTCGGGACTAAAATTTTATATAATTTTGGGTGGGATAAAATGGTTTGAATGACTCGCATGATGTGTTTTGATAGACCTACCAAATAGTACTTGTCCTTAGCATGTTCAACTCATTATTCGATGAAACAACGGGAGTTTGATTTGCAATAATGAAAAGTATAAATCTTTACATGTCTTTGCATTAATAATTGATTTTATTTTTTAATTGGTAATTTATACAAGTAGTCAATGAAATGTAGATGAATTGGTTAAAGTGGATTGGTTGTATCTAGTTAAAATTTTAACATTTTATTAGGTCGATTATGATCATTAAAAATGTTTGTAGGATCTATTATAATCCTAATAATGTTTGTAGGGTATGTAGTAGCCGTGATGGTGTTTGCAAAATCAGTTGTGATTGTTATATTGATTGTAAAGGAGATCTAAGCCTCCCCTTTGTATACTAGACTAATTCATAATTCCAATAAAAAAACATACCAGTTCATAACTCCAACTTCTAGAAAAAGTTTACCAATAATTTAAAAAAATCATATAAATAAAAGTACAACTTCAATTAAATATCTTGTAAAACTTTTCAATACTTACTTTTATTATTACTATTGCTATTGAATTATTTATTTACTTGATTTTGCAATTAAATTTAAGAAGTCTTTTTATAATTATAAATGATCACAAGACTTAAATAACTATAGATGGTTATGTAAATAATTAAGAACACTTTAAATAATTCTAAACAATTTAAAAATAGTCATAAAAATTTATTAGTTGAAATTTTTTTTTTTAAAATACTTATATATTTGTCAATCGTTATATTTTTATTTAATTGATTGAAAATGTACATTATTATTTTTTAAGAAGACTTGTGCATTTTTCAATCATTCAGTCTCTTATGAACATGCTTTTCTATATATATAGTTATTTCCTGTCACGTGTCTGGGGGCAGACCTTTGTAATTTGTGGGACAGTCTGCAAGTGCGTGGGGGTGCAGCACGGACCACGCGCATGACTTGACCTTCATCTTTTCCAGCAGAACACTTTTCTTCTTCACCTACAAACACGGTCCTTCGCCGCGAGTCGTGCCACCGAGCCCGCCCGGCCCCATCTAGACCTCAACGAATTTTAAGCCTTTCGCACCTCATTTGCCCTCTCCACCTAAGCATATTCCAGCCTATAAAGGCTTGCCAGAATTGCTGGAGGCCAGGTTTGCCAGACTTGCCATTGTCAATATGTCTCTCAGCTAGCGCTGGCTCGGTACTGATCAAGGATGTGTGCACTCTGCTTGCTTAGGACTGTCTCCAGATCCTACAGATTGACCATCTTTTGAAGCGGGTACGACACCACCCCAAGATATGGTAAATTCTTTTTATTAAATTATGTTCTCCTTAACTCTGAGTTAGCGTTGGCTTGGCACTGACTTGAGGTTTTAGTGATTTTATGACATCGTTACAAGAAAAAGTGGTTCAAAGATTGATAATTCTTTTTTATTAAAGTATTTATTTTATTTTTTGAAAGAAATGAATGAAATGAAATGGTTTTAGATCTGTTTACAAGATTAAATGGTCTATTGTACTACCAATTATACTAATTATTCCAACTACTCGAAATTTTTTGAGATCTGAAGTATATTTCAAAGCACTGCTTCACCTTTTATTGAACTAGATTAGCATCTCCTCTAATATTTTAAATATCTTTTTCTCATATATCTACCATGCAACCAACTCTTAAAATTTCTACATATTTGGCTCGTATGTCTATGTATTCAAGGCATTTAAAGATGAAGTGTTCCATCATTTTGATCGCTTATGTGATGCAAAAAACACAAATTATTACACCCCATTACTCTTTAAGAGTTATTTATCTTCTTATCTTGCATCGAAGCCTATGAAAATTGAGCAATGAAGATCTTTTCCTTCCAACTAATTTCAGTGCTTATATATATTTTTTCATTATGTTCATAAGTTAGGTTGAACATTGAATTATAGCATTGTCTTTTCTTGCTTATCTTCTTCTTCTACATTATCATTTTGAACTTTTTATTCATATAATTATTTATGTCTTTATTACAATTTTGACATTCTATTCATTCACTTGCAATTCTACTTTATTTAATGTCTTTCCTCTACATAGCACTTATTCTCTTGTTGCTCTTAACCATCTGCCAATCTTCTTACTTTTTGTATTTTTTCAAATAACATATTCCTTAAATAAAATAATTGCCTCTAAAAGAAAAGTCCTTGTTTCGGGAAAAATAAATTCATTTAAGTTGATTGAAATGAGTATTTTTTCCTGTTAGCCACCATTAAACAAACAGGGAGAAAACACCCTCCTTGTCAATAAATTTCTTCGAAATAATTAGATTGCGTTGATTGAATTGAATTAAAATTAAAAAATAGGCCAGCAAACGACATGCGAAATCAAACGTTTTTATAATTTCTTATTACCAAATTTGTTTTATTGTTGCACTCACGATGTTTTCCATTTTCATATGCATGCTTCATTTTCTTTTTTTTTTGGGTACTGATTTACTTTTATTTATGACATCAATCTTTGTTTTGTTCTTCCATCTGCTATTACATTTGTTTATTTATTTTCTGTTGATGAAAAAAAAATACAGGAAAATAATTAAAATATTAATTATTTCTTACCATTTCCCTGCTTCTCCTCCCATATACACTATCATTCATGCCCATAAAATGTTGCGCATCCTAACACTGTTCAGTTTTCCACCACTGAATACAGTATACAATCCATGTTGGCAATGAAAGACCACAAAACCAAAAACACAATCCGGTGAATCAATTCAACCTTTTGATGCAGCAGACACAACTTTGAAGGTCAGGGATAAAAATTTAATTCGTCAATTAAAGTATGTTGATTTTTTTTCAAGTCCTCCCTTTGGTCACATGCTCGGTGGTAAAGGTTAAATACTTTATTTTGTAAAAGGTTTTATTTTTAGTCAAAAGGGATGGAAAATAAAGATTTTTTTTTTTTTTGAGGTTTTATAAGGTGAGAGGAATAAGTATATTTTTTCAAGTAAAATTTTTGAATGATATTTTAATGATTTTTTTTTTTGGGTTTTGTTGGGTCTTCATTTATTTAATTTACTCCTTTATTATTATCTAAAATTTTAAAAGTTTTCATAGATTCAATGTCACAAACTACATATAATGGAAAAGCGTTGTAAAGAGAAACTTAATTTTCAACTATGTGTGTATGTTAATATTAATAAAGAATAGAAAAGACCATCTATATTTATTAATGCTACTAAAAATGGCACATTTAATTTAAAAAATAAAAAAGAGCTTGTAATTATACAGTGTTCTTGTATATTAAAAGACATATGTTTGTATATATCATCAAAAAATATTTAAGATTAATGGCATACACTTAATGATTTCTATGATAAATAAAAAACACACATGCTCACAAATAGATCAATCTAATGCTATAGTTAAATAATTAAAAAAATGTCAAAATAGGGCAAGTAAGTGAATATTTGTCTAAAGTAAAAAATGTATCTCATTCACAAATCAACCATTATAGTTTTGATGCAATAGAGTATAGAAATATTATAACAATTACATTGAATGGTATCCCTCATTCTTATATAAATTTTATTTTAAAATTTCAATTAATAGATAAATTGAGTGTATAAAAATATGAAACACTTTTGAGTTGTTAATTCAACATACTAACAACCCTCTAACATCTTACATATGTGAAAGTTTAAGTCAAAATAAGCCTTTATCATAAGTTCTAACAATTCAAATTATAGAGGTAGAGGTTTATGTACATATTAAAATTTAGGAAGAGGTAGAGGAAGAATAGACAAAAGAGGATGCAGAATAAAATCGTGAGTGATGGGCCTTGCCGTTTTATATATTCCTCTTCCTATTCTTTTTCTCCTCGGCATGGTTAGGGATAGGCTCCTTGAATATTCTGAACTTATGGTTAGGATGAATAAGAGGATATTGATGAGGAGGAGAGATCTTAGTATCATATTTTTAAGTGACACATTCTTTGTAAAAATGTTCCCTAATTCAATCCTTTTTGTAGTGCTTGGTCAAATTTTAAGGATACTCATTCCTCTTCCTACCTTTTCCATTTTTAGTTTTTTTTTTAATCAGGACATTGACCTCTCAACCATCATTTTTATCATTATTCTCCAATTTAGAATTAGTTGTGCTACCATCAACCACACTATAGTTGTGATTGTGATGGGAGGATGACTTATGGCTAGGAGGCAGCTAGAGACTAGTCTGAACTTCAAAAATTTGATCTTCAAATACTTATTATCAATCTCTTTAAAAGAGGTGGGTTAATACTTGAGCACTTCAAGGTGAACCTTGTGCCTCAATGCTTAGTTGAACATGTCAAAGAGTTGATCATATCTGAAACATGTCTAACAAGCACAAACAACTTAACACTATCTATAAACAAAGTAAAAGTTTAAACTACTATTAGACTATGTCATAGAAGTGAGTGACTACATATTGAGGTTAAACAACCTAGAAATATAGAGTAACTAGATGAAATAATCTAATATAATTTGTACTCTAAACATAGAATCTAACAACAAATTCTAAAATAAAACTAAAGTCTCAGCTTACAAGGTAAACTAAAGAGCTTAATCATTATCCCATCATCATGTTTATAATCCATACATGCCATTATGAAGGATGTGATATGATTTGAAGGAATAACATCCTAATTTCCAATGAACTTAGGTATTTTGGATAGAAGAGAAGTTGAATAACTCACACATGAGAGGATAGATAATTTTTGTAGGAATAAATAATGGATGGGAGAAAAATGAACCACATGGTGGTTGTAGGAAGATAGATAATGCCTATGATAGTATGGTTTACATGGTCCTGATTCTTCTAAATAAAATACAAAAGAGGGTTCCTAGGTGAAAACTAATCAAATCATTCTTTTGGTTGAATAAGTCAGGAAAATGACCTTAGAGGGTTGTACAATGAAGATGACCATCACAATGTTAACATATTGAATGTGGTAGAGGATGATAAGTATCAAGGTTTGGATACTACTATGCCCTCAACCTTTGGTATGTCTAGGGATATGAGTGGTGAAATTGTGGCTTACATACATATTTTATATTCTTATTACATTTCTCTATGTTCTTAGTTAGGTCAGCCTATGGAATAACCATGGCTAAATAGACTATATATAGAAGGTAGTGGTTAGTCTTTGATTATCATATTAAGTATTCTTCTCTTATTATATTATTGTAGAGGTTTACCCCTTGAAGTGGATCTACTATATTATCTAGTATTCTACTCTAATTTCAATTATTTTTGTGTGATCTCTTATCTTTGTCTATTTTATGCTCTATATAATAATTTTGTGAAAAAATCCAAGTAATTTCCTTAAAATAGGTATTATATATTTTATTTGGGCAAGTTTCCTATGGCATTTTATTTTTAGATCTGGTGAGGCACAACTTCTATGAGCGGAGGGAGTGAAAAAACATAATTTGTAATCTGGAACGAATTGATTTATTTTGTCAGTATAGTATTGTTCAAAACATTTTTTTTAAATATATTTATAAAAAAAGTGTGAAAAAAATTCCTTTTTCACATTTACAGTCATTAAATTCATCTCAGTGTGATGATCACAATGGTATATTCTGTTGATACACTTTTTTCTATCAAAATTTTTACCCTAGTACGCAAAAGTAGTCATTAGATTCATCTTGGTGAGGCAATCATAATGGTACCAACTCTTGGTACACTTTTTTCATGAAATAAATGCTCCTAAGGTTTGTGAATGATAGGTCCTACTACTTGGGAAAAAAAGGGGGCAAGAAACTCCTAAGACTCCTAAGGATGACATGATATCTAAAACTTCAAATCCATTACTTTCTTAACTTTAAGCTTAGATAAAAGGCTTGATGTAGTAGGATGACTTTTTTGTATTTCAAATTGATATTATAGGTATACATGAAGAGATTAATAGGGTGCACACTCAATTGCATCAGATCACTATGTAAGTGGCTACCATTTCATCTTATTTATAGAAAAACAATCCTCCACTTAATCATTTGGGTCCTCCTCTCAACACTAACAACTTCAATCCTAGTGTGAAATCAATGTTGCCAAAAGTGGACATGCATAAGTCTGATGGTAAGGATCCTCTCACTTAGATTACCCAAATTGAGAATTTATTTGATCTACAATAAATTCCTAATTCTTAGAAGGTGATAGAGGTGTCTCCATATCCAAAACCTAAGTAGTTCATTCGGTATCATTGGTTATGTGCTCAAAATAAAAATAATGGTGCTCATGTTACATGGTCTATTTTCACTGATAAGTTGTGGCTCATTATCTAAATAATGACTATGAGAACTACTTCAAAAAGTTAGCCAAACTATGTCAAACAAGAACTATGAAGGATTATATTAATCAATTTTAGAATATATCTTTACAAGTGAAAGACATCACTGATGAATTTTTGGCTGATCTTTTATTGGGTGAACTAAAAGATAGCATCCAATTCGAGGTTTGGATGTTTAATCCATCATCTTTATTAGAAGTTATCCCAAGGGCACACATGTCAGAAGAAAATGAGATGGTTAAATGAAAAACTTTCACTACTAGTCATGATCATACCTTTTTCAGCACCATCATTTTCTCAACCCACCAAAGGATTATGTTATGGTTGTGATATCAAATGGAGAAAAAGACATCATTGTGCTGAAAAACTATTTTACATTGAAGGTGTCATTGAGGATGAAGATGATAGGGAGGTAATTGGTGAGAAAGTAGAAAAACGTAAGGAGGAATCTAAGGACTCCCATCCTATTGTTTCCTATGATGACCTTTCAGGTATTAATACTCTCTAAACTCTTAAGGTGGTAGATTTCCTTAAGAAATATAAAGTCAATGTATTGATTGATTCTAGGAGCACACACAACTTCATCAATAGTAAGTTGGCTTCTCATTTTAACTATTTCATTTATCTCACTCCAAAATTTTAGGTCATGATTATAGAGAGTGTTACTATTAGTTGTTCAAGAAAATACCATAGTATTAAATTAGCCATAGGAGACACCCTGTTAGATTCTCCTATATTTACTATTCCCATGGGTGGGGCTGATATTATTCTTGGAGTACAGTGGCTCACCACTTTGGGCACTATTGAGATGAATTTATAGCAATTATTCATGCATTTTCATTCTAAGGGAAGGAAATTTTAGCTAAGGGGATTAAGGTCTAAATATCCACAACTTAATAGATCCCATAAAATGACCAAGATTATTGGAAAGGGTGTTGAAGGATTTCTATCTCACTTGTTCTCCATTGAAGTCCAACCAACTCAACCATCTACACTCCCTAATCTGCAACAAGTGATTGACACCCATTCTATTTTTTTTGGTGATATGGCAAAAGGACTTCCACCTTGCCATATGCATGGTCATGTCATCAAAATTATTCTTAGTAGTAAACCACCAAATATTAGGCCATATAGGTAACCCTATGCCCAAAAAATTAAAATTAAAAAGATGGTATAATAGATGTTGGATGCAGGAATCATTCACCACATCTAAAGTGAATATTCATTTCCAGTTATCATGGTGAGAAAGAAATATGACACTTGGAGGATGTGCCCTGACTACAGAGAGATCAACAAGTACATAATTAAAGATAAGTTTCTTATTCCTATCATTGATGATTTGCTATATGAATTTCATGGCGATCTTTATTTTATCAAGTTAGATCTATGTTCTAGGTATCATCAAATCTAAATCCATGATGAATAAATAACCAAAACAACTTTCAAAACTCATGAGGGACATTATGAGTTTATGGTTATGCCTTTTGGTCTAACAAATGCACCATCCACCTTTTAGAGTTTGATGAATACTATTTTTAGGCCATTTTTGAGGAAATTTGTTTTGGTGTTTTTTTATGATATCTGTATTTATATTAAAAATTAGGAAGAAAATTTGCAACATGTGAAATAGGTACTCTCAATTATATAACAACATCAGTTGTATTCCAAACCTTCTAAATGTACTGTGGAGCTTTGTGGTACTGATTATTTGGGTCTTATGGTTTCACATGGAGTGAAAGTGGATCCTAAAAAAATCCAAGCAATGGTGGATTGGCATGTTCCTACAAAACTCAAGCAACTAAGAAGATTTTTAGGGATAATTGGTTACTATCATAGGTTTATCAAAAATTATGGTAGTATTGTATCCCCACTCACTTATTTTTTGAATAAAGACTCCTTTTAGTGGACTGATAAAGCTACCAATGCATTTGAACAATTGAAATTGGCAATGTGTAACACTCCATTGTTGGCCACTCCTAATGTTTTTAAGACTTTTGTAGTTGAATGTGATGTATATGGATATGGTATGGGTGTTTTGATCATAGTGGAAGGAAATGATGGCCATTCTACATGCCGTCAAACAATGGAGACCTTATTTGATGGGTTATTACTTTTTGGTAAAGACTGATCATGATAGTCTCAAATATTTATTGGAATAATTTTTGTCATTGGAATAACAATATAAATGGGTAACTAAGATGTTAGGCTATGATTTTGAAATAGTCTACAAGAAAGGCAATGAAAATGTGGTGGTAAATGCACTATCTAGGAGAGATAAACTAGTTGAGGCATTCATATGTTCCATGACCATTTCGTAGGCAAATTGGATAGAAGAAGAAAGATCAAAATGAGAAAATGATAGTGCTACCCATGATTTGATTCAAAATCTTCAGCATGGTTTGGGTGGATTTGAAAAATTCACATGGAAGGGTAATGCATTATGGTATAACGACAAATTATACCTATGTAAGAATTATCTTCTAAAGTAAAAAATCACTCAGCAACTTCATGTAACTCCACTTGGGGGTCATTCAAATTTTTTGAAAACCTATCATAAAATCAAATAGGATTATTTTTGGGAAGGTCTCAAAGGGGATGTCCAAAAAAATATGGTTGAATATATGATATGTCAATAAAATAAAGGTAAAACCATCAAAACCCCAGGTCTTATTCAACCTTTATCCATCCCTAGCTAGCGCTGTGAAGAGGTGTCTAAGGATTTCATTACAGGGTTACCAAGATCTGATGAAAAAATGTTATCATGGTTGTTGTGGATCATCTTAATAAGTATGTTCATTTTTGTTCTATATCACATCCATTTATTGATAGTATAGTAGCTTCTACTTTGCTCAATATAGTTTATAAATTGCATGGTACTCCTAAGATCATTTTTTGTGATAGAGATCCCATTTTCACTAATAATTTCTAGACTAAGTTATTTACATGTTTGTGAACCACATTGGCTCATAGCTCATCCTATCATCCTCAATCAGATGGATAAATTGAGGTAGTCAACAAATGTCTAGAAGGATATCTTCATTATTTTGTTTATCATAAACAAGATAAATGAATTCATTGGTTTCCACTTGCTGAATGGTGGTATAATACTTTGACACATAGTTATTCCAAAATGTCTCCCTTTGTGGAATTGTATGGATACCAACCTCCATCCATCACTTCCTCCTTGAAGGTCCATCCTAAGATTCATGCAGTTGAGGAACATATTCACCATCAACAAGAGGTCTTTTCACCATCAACAGGAGGTCCTTGCAAGTTTACATGAAAATTTAGCTATGGTTGAGAATCACATGAAGAAGCAAGCATATCAATATGAGAATGAGAGGCATTTTGAAATTGGTGATTGGGTATTTTTTCACTTCAATCCATATAAATAGATGTCCTTGAAGAAATATAAAAAGGATAAAAATCTATCTTCTACGTATTATGGGCCTTATTAGATCCTACAAAAAAATGGTATTGTGGACTACAAGTTAGTATTTCCATCATCCATTTGCATACATCCAGCATATCATATATCATTCATGAATAAAGTCATTATACATAGAATTACTACACAAACTAAGTTACCAAAATTAGATGAAGAAGGGAGAGTTATTCTTAATACTAAGGCAATCCTTCGAATGCACATTAAGCAGCATGGTCTAGAGAGATTAAGGAGTACCTAATCAAATGGATGAATCTTCCATGTGAAGATTCCACCTAGGATGATGAATACTTTATGAAAAAACATCCAGAGTTGATTTAATGTTGAGGACAATGTTATTTTGAAGGGGAGGGGCATGCTATGCCCTCAACCTTTAATATGCCTAGAGATATGTATGGCTGACTTGTAGCTTACATACCTCTTTTGTATTCTTTTTACATTTCTCTATGTTCTTAGTTAGGTGAATCTATGAAATAACCATGGCTAAGTAGACTATATAAAAGAGGTAGTTGTTAGTCTTTGATTATCATATTAAGTATTCTACTCGTGTTGCATTGTTGTGGAGGTTTCCCCTTCAAAGTGGTTCTGCTATATTATATATTATTCTTCTCTACTACCAATTATTGTTCTGTGATCTCTAATCTTTGTCTATTCTATGTGCTATGTAATAATTTTGTGCAAACATCTAAGTAATTTCCTTACAGATACTAATATACAAAATAAGCATCTCATGCATCCATACACCTCAAGTGGCAATCAAAATCAATATGAATGGTTGAAACCTCTAAGAAATGGGTAGGATGATAATATAGTGATGTGCATATGGAGATACGATCCAATTTAAAATGAAGGTGACCTAGATTAGGATCTTGATGTGGACTTTCCATTTGAAAGTATGAAGGTTTAGAATGGTTAATCATATGAGAATCAATAGACATACTTGAATGACATCAAGTGATAGCTCTATCACTAGAGACTTAAAAACTCTAATTCCTATGGGAATATTTATGCCTAGTGTGAATGATAATATCCTATAGGAATTGATTTAAAAAATTATGAATGCATATAATCCTCTAGATTCCACTCCACTAGGGTTCAGATTTTGAATGAGTAGGGGAATGTAGATTGGTCTCGAATATCATATACTATATCTTGGAAGGGGAAAGGTCAAATGATAGAAAAGGAGAATGAGGTATTCATTGGTTTTACACATCACAATTTTACTTGATAAAGAACTCAATGGGGTGATCATATCATTGAGTGGTGATTAATTTTCACCCTCTAGTAATCCTTCAGTGTTCCACACCAACAATTTTCAATTCTCGAGTCATCACAATGGGGTAATCTAGAATGCAATGATAATACTAACTGAAGGGAGGGAAGTGAGTCATAAATGATACATAAAGGAAACAAAGGGTTAGGAAATAGAATAGGATAATTACAACAAACATTATATGTTGGCAAATTAAATTTAAATTAAAAAACAAGCCAAATAAAACAAAAAGAGCATAAATTAGGGGCATGTAGCCATGTAGTAGGTTAGTCTAGACACTCATGTCCTCATATAAAGGAATTAATGGGTTTATAATAAAATCCATGGATTGAGGAAATAATGGAAAAAAAGCTTTTATAAAAGGTTGAAAAGGCTATAAATTTTTTGAAAGACATAGAACTAGGTAATAGTGAAACCTTTGGGGTCCTAACGGTTATGCCAAAATGTTGTTTCAAGAATCCAAATATGTCACATAAGTGTTTGAAAAGGGAATGGAAATAAAATAAAATAAATCAATCTAAGGGATTAGATAAGAACTTAAATTTGTTATCTAGTTTGTTGGACTGTGTGAGCTATAGGTTGAACAAACAAACAACTAGGGTAGAAACATATAAGAATGACTAATATACTACAATAAATAAATAAAAAACATCTAATATTTTAGCCACAATCAATGAAATTAAATAGTGAATTGAATTAAGATTTATAAAATAAATTATTTACATTTATGAAATGAGATACAATTTACAAAGAAAATCTTGTAGTTTAGGAAAGGAGATATGTCATGCTCATTTTATGTATTCCTCTTGATGATTACATTTTAGGTCCGTATGACATATACTAGACCCATCAATGATAATATCATATAGGAATGTCCTTGAAGAGAGAAATCCATTGAATAGATGTGTCATTCCACCCTTTTTTAATCCCTACCATGTATTTTTTGGGAAACCTTGTAACTTGGCTGCTCATTTTCCAAAAAATATGTAGCTTTTCTACAATTTTCCATTTATGATCATTTGGATGTCTATTAGGGTTTCAAATATCTATTAATGACTCTTTTCAACATTTTTCACCCTATTTTTTTCTTTATATGAATCTTATTTTCCTCCATTACACTCCTTGATTATTTATTTACCTGCATGCTATTAGGATTATCATTTGATTGATCTATTACCACATCATTACTTTGTCAGTTTTGGATTTATGCACTTAATTATGAACTCATTACTATTGATCCACTCATATACCTTGTTTTTTTTTTTTTTTTTTGATACCTTATTGATGCTCATTCAATATGCAATCATAATTCATCATGTTCTTCTCTCCATCTCTTTTTAGGTCATTTTTAGTGTTAGATTATAAAGGTCTTATTTTAAACACTACATGTCACATGCTTTAGGTTGTAGATCCTTAGAAATTTCTTCCTTAGTTGGAAACATATTTATTCAATTTCATAGATTACTAGCATCATTTGGAGATTAATATGAGGGTATCTTAATTTCAAGGTGAAACTATTCTTAAGATTTATATAATGTTAGGATAGTTGATTTATATGTTAGGGTTTGATTTCATATGTAGAATCATAAAATTTTCATTTTTTAAACACCATGATTGTTTTTAAATCAAATTTTTATTTTAAAATAACATTAATTATTTTTTAGTGATAGACTATAAAGTGCTTCTTTGAGGAACCACATGTCACATGCTTCAGATTATAGATCCTTAGCAATTTCCTCCTTAGTTGGATATAGATTGATTTACTAGGTAGATAACTAGCATAATTTTGAGATTAATATGAGGGTGCCTTGATTGCATGGTGAAACTATTATTAAGATTTATTTAATGTTAATATTGTTGATTTATATGCTAGGGTTAGATTTCATTTGTAGAATCATAAGATTTCTAGTTTGAAACACCATGATTGTTTGAGAATCATTTTTTTATTATAAAACAACATTCATTAATTTTTAGTGCTAGACTATAAAGGGCTTCTTTGAGGAACCAAATTTCACATGTTTCAAGTTGTAGATCCTTAGCAATTTCCTCCTTAGTTGGATATAGACTAATTCAATTTGGTAGATTACTAGCATAATTTGGAGATTAATATGAGGGTGCCTATATTGCATATTCTTAAGATTTATATAATGTTAAGTTGGTTCATTTGTATTCTAGGGTTATATCTCATTTATAAAATCATAAAAAATTCATTCTGAAACACCATTCTTATTTATCAATTACATTTTTATTGTAAAACAACATGCATTAATTTTTAAATTAGATTCAAATTCTAAAACTATAATATTTTATTTCTAAAATGTATCTCCTTTAGACCTAAACAATGAGAATTTACATTAGAAATCATACTTCCATTTTAGTATTATAATTTAGTTATTATGGCTAGAATCTTAGCTATTTTTACCATTATTATTTTTAGTAAATTAGTTGTTCTTATATATTCCTATCTTAGTTCTTTTTTCATCTTCTAGAATGTGCAATCCAAAAAACTATATATAGGCTTTAGGTTCATAGCTCATCCCTTAGGTTACAAGTTTATTTCTTTTCATACCTTTTGTAAACACTTGTGGTGCATTCAAATTCTTGTAGCTACATTTGAATCAAGAAATTTTGGGTTTGGGCAAGCCAAAATGTAGCTAAAATAATCTAAATACATCACATAGGTTTGAGAAATAGACAGAAAGCAAACAACCTACAACCTAAGGGGTGAGCTCCAAGCTTAAAGTTGATAATATGGTTTGTTGGATTGCAAGGGCTAGAGTCTAAACAAATAAGAACTAGACTATAAATAGATTAGAAATATTAATATATTGTTCAATAAATAATAATAGTATATATAATTCCAACCAAAATAATTACTATTAATTGTTAAAATGGAAATATGATTTAAAAAATAAATGCTTGTCATTTATGTAAGAAAATATGATTTACAAAGAAAATCCTATTGTTTTAAAACTGAAATGTGATTCATAAATTAATGCATGTTTTTTCAAAATAAAAATTTTGTTAAAAAATAAGCACAAGGTTTCAAAATTAACACTTTGTGATTCTATAAATGAAATTTAACCCTAGCATATAAGTCAACTAACCTAGCCATATATAGAGATTAACAATAATTACACCTTACAACCAAGGTGCCCTTGTATCAATCTCTTAATGATTAAAGTAATGTTTCAACCTAAATCCAAGTTTATCTAGCTAGGGAGGAAATGACTAAGGATTATGAATTGAAGTTGGTGACACATAGTTCCTTGAAGTATCCCTTTCCACTCTAGTATTCAGAATGAGCAAGAGAAAGTCAAAGAAACAAAAGATAAACCTTGACTACATATCAAATAAGAAACACCATGGTATCATCGAAGGTAAATGTGGTGAATGAGTGAATCAAAAATCATGCATGCATATATCAGGTCTACAACCCAAAACTAAAAGAGTGATAACATAGTAAAAGATCAATAAAATGATTAGTGTGATAGCATAAAGGCAAACAAATGATCAAGAAGTGTAAGGGAGGAAAAATAGGTACATGTAAATGAAAAATAAAGTAAAATTTGGCCAAAAAGTGGTGTTAATAGATGTTGGATACCCTACCATGCATCCAAATAGTCATAAAAAGGAAACTGTGTTTAGGTCATGTTTTGTAGAAAAAACAAGTGGCCAGGGCATGTGGTTTCCCAAAATCCATGACGGGGCCAAAAAAGGGTCGAATTGCATGTATATTAGATATATTTCTCTCTCCAAGGTCTTTCCTAGATGTACTTGTTATCAATAGGTCTAATAGATGGCATAATGAGCTAAAATGTAATCACTGGGAGGAATCTAATAAAATAACTATTACAGTGGCAATCAATGTTTATGTGCATATGAGGTCAATAAATGTTTTAAATCACTACCATTATATTTTTAATGTCAAAGTGTCCTACTATATTAGTGTAGTGTACCTCCTAGATGAGTCATTGGTAAACAGTGCCATCTGAAACATAGAAATATACATGCTTGTAAAGAATCTTGTTAGACATGAAGAAACCATGAACCTACTCACCCTGTGAAATAGTAGCATAGGATTTTATAAATTAACAATTTTTATGAGTAGATAGATAACTAGTCAAAAATGTTATGGTTGCACGTGTCAACAATTGTGATGAGCATTTTTATCAAAAATTGGTTGAGGCAATCTATTGCCTTGATGCCTTTTCCCATTCTGTCTCTAATCACAAGATGGAGTTGTTTCATGTGGGTCATCCCCTTCATGTAGTGTTCATTCTCTAGCTTACTATGCATATGTAGGAATTGAAGCAAGTTATGATAAAAGATAGATGATCTTATCCTTACACAAAGTTGTACTAGTTTTATTACTCAACTTTTTGAACTATAGCATACAAATATATCTCTTAGGTGGAATACTTCTAAATCATCTCATTAATTTTTTATGAGTGATAGGTGACTATATGTCCATGTTGTGTGAGTATGTACAAAGTGCATAGACAAATACATTGGTATGGATTTGAAAGGGGTGGATAATGTTAGGGATTTCCATAAATAATATTGTGTAGAGGTGTTACTTAAGCTCCTTGAAATCATGATGTTGTGTGGATTTCCATTAGAATGTTACTTTGGCATACATGATTTAGATGAGATGTCATGATATGTGCAATAAACCAAGGACAAACATATTTTACTAATTTGTAAGGGCAAGAAAACTCCTAAACTAGGTGAGATTACACGTAGTTGCCTAGTCTTGGATTACTTTTTCTAGATCTAGATGAATTTCTATGTAGTCAATAATGTAACTTAGTTACTTAATATTTGCAACATCAAATGTACACTTGGCTAAGTTTTCTTGCAACTTGTGTTTGTGTAATGTGTCTAATAACTCTTTATACCTTCTCTTGTAGAAAAAATAAATAAATTAAATATAGATATTTTTATTTTCTACTCTTTAAATCATATAATTCCACAACACATTTGAGGTAGATTGAAAAATAAATTAATTTGTACGAAGTTAAGACCAACCATATTTAGAAGGTCAATATGAAAAAATATAACTTGACTCTCTATAACACAAATTCTTTTACTAAAAAATTGTTTGTAATTTTATTTTCATTTTTAATTGAATCATATGCACACTCAATGATTTTGATGGTATACCCATTTCGTAAAAAGTATATAATTTTTTTTGGATTTTGGGGGTATACCCTCTTCCTGGCAAGTATATATCTTTTCGGGGTTTTGTTGGAACTCTAGAGGCAACTTTATATGTTTGGGGGCTTTATGTCGATTCTTATCAACTCTACGTAGAAAATTAAATGAAATGTGACTAGGGTGTCTGCCTTTTGAAAACGTGATGCATTCGCCAATAAAATTGCAACATCAATTTCGCAATGAGGTCGCTACGACCTCCCCAACATCGATTTCCAATGTTTCTGTGGAGTTTCTTCCTTTTTCCATGGTTTGAGGAATAGAAATTTCGTAAGAAGAATGGGACCCAGTGCCGCATTTGAAAAACAATTCAATGTATTTTGGAGAGTAGATTATTTTTAATTTGAAAAACAATTCAATGTATTTTGGAGAGTAGAAATTTTTTTAAGAAGAATGGGACCCAGCGCCGCATTTGAAAAACAATTCAATGTATTTTGATTGAAAGTTTGGCAAGAGGATGGGAACCAGTGCCGGATTTGAAAAACAATTCAATGTACTATGATTAAAAAAATTATAAGTGTGGCGGTTTGAGCAGTGACCAGTCGACCATCTCTATGCCCATAGCATCTCCATCTCTCTCTCTAAATGTTGCATTCTTAGTTTCTTCGAGTAGCATAATAGTTGCATTATTAGTTTCCATGGCCCTGTCTCTCCAAAAATGCTTTGTCTACTGTGTTGAAATGCAAATTGCAGTTATAGCAGCTATCGTCTCTGGACAGTTGCACATCATCTGCAACATTTGGTGGGTTGTTTTTATGATTTCTGGCAGTGTTTCCACGGGAATGATTATATTGCTTGCGCAGAGCTGTGTTACTCAGTTCAAGTTGAGAAAGGGGAAAAGGGAAGGTGAAGGGGATGTGGAGAATCAACATGAACCTCATCATGCACAGTCAGAACTGTTAGGTTTCAGGCTATTCTTCATCCAACATTGCTCCAATATTCTTCTCGTCATTCTCTCTCTTGTCTTGTCCGCACTTGTTTTAGGTTCAACTTATTCTCTTTCCCACATCTGCAAGCTCTCATCCGCATGACGTAGTAAACGAGTAAGTTTCTTTGAAATAATTGGATTGCGTTGATTGAATTGAATTAAAAAGCAGGCACCAACGAAGTGCGGCATCAAACGTTTTTATATTTTATTTTATTGTTGCGTTCAGGTTGCTATTCTATTCTACTGCTTTCGTTTTATTTATGGAATGTAGATGTTCGTCCAGGTCATTCCTATTGTATTGGGTGATGAAAAATTGGGAAGGGTGGTGATGCAAAGTTTGCTTGTTTTATGTTCGTTTTTAAAGGCCATTACGTTCGTTTGTTTTTCGTTTGTAAATGAAAAAAGGAAATGAAAATAATAATTTAAATATGAACTGCTGCTTGTCATTCCCCTTTCTTCTCCTCCAAAATACACCGTCATTTATGCCTATAAAAGGCTTTACATCCCAACACCGCTTAGTTTTCCTGCCACATAATACAATATACAATCTGTGATGGCAATGAAATTCGAGTTTTTGACGTAGCAGACAGTTTTGAAGTTCAAGGTTAAAAACTCATTTTTTCAGTCAATCTACTTTATCTATCTATTTATTTAAAGTCTTCCCTTTTCACACGATAGGTGCTTAAAGTTAAGCATTTTATTTTGTAAAAGGTTTTGTTTTTGGTAAAAAGGGGTCAAAAATAAATAACTTTTTGGGCGTGGGTGTGAGTGTGGGCGTGAGTGTGGTGGGTGGGGGAGTTATAAGGTGAGAAGAATAAGTCATTTTTTTTAGTAAATTTTTTAAAAGATGTTTAAATGTCTTATTGGATATTGTTGGGTCTTCATTTTCTTAATTCATTCTTTTAATATTGTCAAAGATTTCACAAATATTCACCAACTCAAATAAGTTCCATGTCACAAGTTACACATAATGAAAAAGATTGTAAAAGAAACTTTAGTTTTTAACTATTTACATGTGATAATAAAAACTAAAAATAGAAATGTATTCCTATTAATACTACTAAAAAAATCATATTTAATTTAAAAAATAACATGCAATTATTCAGTGTTCTTGTACATTAAAGTCATATGTTCATATATAACATCAAAAAATATTTAAGAGGTATAGTACACAGTTAATGATTTATATGGCAAACAACTAAAATATAAATATATTGATCTAATACTATAATTATATGATAAAAAATGTCAAAATAGGAGAAGTGAGTGAATATTTATCTAAATTTAAAAATACCCATTCATAAATTTTTTTAAAAAAAAGTTTTGATGCAATAGATGATAAAACTATGATAAAAATAAGATTGAACGGTGTCTCTCATTATTTTATAATTTTTTAAAAAATTACAATTAATAGATAAATTGAGCATATAAAAATATAAAACGATTTGTGAGATGTGAATTCAACATGCTAACAACCCTTTAACAAATTACATAGATAAAATTTAAGTCAAAAGAAGCTTTTATTGTAAGTTATAGTAGTTCAAATTATAGAGGTAGAGGTAGAGGCACATACAAAAATACATAAATATGTAAAGGTTTTCATTACTCTGGTTGAAGTGCTAGATGCAGATATGATGATCATCTTTCAAGATATGATGGAGATAATCATTCTAAAGGAAGAGGATCATGTAGGACCAAAAGAAAACATTTACTACATATGTGGAATTAAACATTATGCTACTGAATGTCGCATACATTTTAAGAATATTCTAAAAAGCAAAATTTCACCACCTATGAACAACATGAGTAGTAATATGATGATGATCATTAAACTTATTTTATACTGGGAATTATAAATCTGCTTACATTGCAATAGATGAAGAAGTAGTTCAATGTGTATTAAATTATAGTATAGAAATTAAATATTTAATAGATGTGTGGATTATGGATATGGGAGAAACAATGCATATGACTTTTAAAAATGATTTATTTTTTGAGTATCAAAGGTTGCATTTAAAATCCATTAAAATTGCATAAAAGACTTTTCATAAAGAAGTTGGTATTGTAATTGTGAAGATAAACAATCTTAATTATACTAAAAGTTTGTTTCATGATGTAAGGTATATTATTTAGATGAATTGTTTGGACATACTTTAAAAGATATGATATTTTCTAAATATATCGTAGTGTTTCATAGAGACATTTTTAACATATCATTTTATATCTTGCTTATTTCTAAAATAAATTAATCTATTTTATTGTGTTCATAAACAAAAAAAAGAAGAAAGATGTATTTTTAAAAGTGTTAGTTCATATTTCTAATTTTCATGGACCTATCTCTTTAAAAATACTTTATATTTTATATACAAATATAAATTTTACTTATAAAAAATATCCTCTCTTTAAATTTCCTAATTATTTACAACATTTACTAAAATATTTTTATGATTTTCAACATTATTTCAATTAAAATGATCATATTTATTACACATAATTATGTTAATCAACTGAACCTGAATTAAAAGAAGAAGTAGATGGGAATGTGAGAAATTAATTAAAATTCAACATCAACCTCATCATACACACCTAACACTGCCAGGTCTCAAGCTAATTTTATTCCAACATTGCTCACCATTGTCTATATTATATCCTCTATACCTTTTTTGATTCCAACATATTCCATTCCCCAACTATGCATGCGTTGATGCACATGGTATAGTAAACATGTAATTGGGATTGGATCACATGAATTGAATTGAAAATTAAGGCTGACAAAAAGACACGAATTCAAATAATTTTATAATTTATTATTACTAGAGAAATTAAAAACATGTTTATAACCTATTTATGTTATGCTATGTAAATGTTGAACTCAAGATTTCTATCATTTTCATGTGCATTCTTCGTTTTATATTCTATTTTGCTATTTTATTTTATTTTTAAAGTTATGGCATGCATATGTCTATCCAGGTTGTTCCTATTTTACCATTGTTATGTTAGTGATACTACCATCTCTATTTATGTTATATTCTATTTTGCTATTTTATTTTATTTTTAAAGTTATGGCATGCATATGTCTATCTAGGTTGTTCCTATTTTACCATTGTTATGTTAGTGATACTACCATCTCTATTTATGTTAGTGAACTACCATCTCTATTTATGTTAGTGATACTACCATCTCTATTTATCGTTGACCATTTATACTAAATAATTTCTAGTGGGTGGCTCCACTTTATATTTCCCTACGAATAATCACTCGTAGTGTCGTAGTGTGCCTAATGAATTATTTTACAGCCACCTAATTATTATTGTTAGGTATTACCTGACCATAATGAAGCTACGGAAAAACATAGGTTTGACCATGCCATTTTAAATATGAGAAAATGAGTTCTAATGTAAAGCAAACGAGAGTTTAATTTAAAGCAAATGAAGGTTATTTAAAGTATAAATATTTTTATTTGTTATGAGTATATGGATGTAAATCATAAATAAATAAATGAAGGTTATTTAAAGTATAAATATTTGTATTTGTTATAAATATATGGATGTAAATCATAGATATGGAGTTTCAGATTTAAGGAGTTGCATGGTAAGAAAATAATTTTTTAGAAAAAAAAAAACAACATAAAAGCATTCATATTGATTATATCATTTAAGAGTTAATGAGGTTTAATATATAATAAAGGAGAGTTTAATTTGAAGTAAATGAGGTTTATTTATATTTGAAAAAAAATCTATTTTTGGTGAACAAGTAGATGTAAATCACCCATGGGTAAGTGTATCAATATGGGGGACAAAAAAGGACCTATTCATGGAAATGATTTTTTTGAAATTTCAAAAATGTGAATTTCTGTAGATAATTAAATATGGCTACACTCAAAATTTGAAGATGGTATAAAAACATAAATTGTAACATTTTGAGTCTAGTTTTCAAAAAACTATATATATTTTTGTAAATGGTTAAGTATAATAGATTAAACATCTAAAATTGAAAAAGGACCTCCTATTTTTTTTCTTTTTAATTTGAATTGTACCATTCCGTACAACCCACCATTTTTTTAGCATCGTTTAATATTGTTTCAAACCCTTTGGTGAATATTTAGATTAGTTCTTCTTGTGTGTTACGAACTTTTTTTTACGCTTTTTTTAATTAATTTTATAATTACGTATATCCTGAAAACTAACAAAAAAATGGATAGCCATCCATGCGACCTGCCTTATCTACCTCAAAAAAAATGAAATTTGATTTTTTTTAATGTGTGTAAAATTAGGCCTAGTTTGTTACCATATAATTCCTTTTCCATTTAGATCAACAAAAAATAAATTAGATAAGCATGAATAGGCATGTATGGGTGAGGCATGTAGTGGCCTAAAAAAGGTGTTGTTAGAAATAAATATAGTTTGAACCCTTAAAATAACCCAAAAAATATAAAAATCATATATTTAGAAAGAGGACAATGTGCTCATCATAATGGTAATAATTATTTGAATTTTGACGTTGAAATCCATAGTGTATTTGACAATTGAAGTTGAAATTTATTATTTTTCTTAAAACTCTCAGTCTTGACTATAGATGCATAGTCCCAAGCCTTTGGCTCAAAAATCTAAGCCATTTTAGAGCCTAAAGGCTTGGTTTTAAATTTAAATTTAAATAATGCATACACATTATATAACGCATGCGTGTTATATAACGTAATAAATAATGCATACACATTATATAGCACGTACGCATTTCTTAGACATAAAATAAAACAAACAAATTTCATGTTTGTTATGGAGGAAAGGTCCCATTAGTCATGCATCCTTATGGGGGAATGTCAAATTTTGTGTTTATTATAGGGGAAAGGTCCCATTAGCTTTGGACAGTGAATTAAGGTACCATAACATTGCATTAGACTTCAAAAAATTTACCCATTTCAATATGTCATCTTAACTACTTATAACTAAGGATTCAAGGTCTAACACATTATACATTTGATAATATAGCTAATTTTATTACAAGAGGTCATAAAATGCATTTTTTAAACCTATGATCGAAACTTAACCTTTAGTGTACCAATCGTTATGCATCAAAGTATCAGTACATGACTCTTACTTGTCAAGATGTGATTGGTTACTTTTAATTTTATAGAATAAATGTTGAAAAAGTATTAGATATTACATGTTCATCTTCTAGTGCACTTTAATATAAATATATACACCAATATATTTTGCACTAGAGCACATGTTAACAAAAGCCTTTTTTGACAATTGAAACATGCATAGCTATTGATATCTTTCCCCTAATAGTGATAGGATATAATTTACCACCTTACTTGCCTAAAATCCTATTTGCCTTTAATTTTTGTGTTTTTTATTGATATTATTCTACTTTCCTAAAATCCTATCTTACCCTTTTGTTATTTATTTGATATCTTTGACCAGACCCCTTTATTTATAAATTTTGAACTAATTTATTTCAGTGGCAAACCCATTTAATTGGAATATGTAGTATAGATAATCTTGTGTAAGTAGAAATAATAATTGAGCCCTTGGTGTAACAATGCATCTCTTTGATATCTATTTCAAGAATGCTATCTAATGGAGCCTAATACCTATGAATCATGCCTTGGATTGTCCCAAAAACATTCCTAAAATGTGTTCAATAAAATCTCTTAAGTTTCCTCCAAGGTCACTTAGTGCATCTAATTCAATAGGTGCATTTTGAGGTCCCAATTGAAAGTATAACAAGAGTCTTATATTGTTACAATTATTCAAGTTTGATTCCTCTAATGTATACAAATACATTACTCAAATTTTTCCTAAAATTAAGATCTCTTATGAAAATATGGTTAATCCTCCATTTTGTACACCTCCTTTATCTACCCTTCCATCACACATGGGACAACCATCAACCACTCCATCCATTCCCATGTCATCTGAAGAGTGTCTATTTGATATGAGACTAGTCCTAACTATACCATGGATGCTTATCAATACCATATAGTTTTATACTTTATTATGTAATTGGGATTGTAAGATATGAAGTAAGATGATGGACCTACAATGTATTTACATGTTAAATTCTTAAATATTTTGGTCAAGTTGGGTATGCATTTTTTTTATAATATGTAGTTTTGAGCTTAATAAACTATAAATGGTCATGTGTATCCATTAGTGATGATGTGGTAATTTATTAAGATGTTTTAAAATGGTGTTCCTAGTGATGGATGTATATCTTAGAAAATATATATTTACACTAGGGACTTTGTTCTAAATCATTAAGGGATGGCATAGACCTGGCATTGACCAAGTAAAAAATATGTATAATTATCCCAACTCAAACCCTATTGAAATTATTCAAGATACATTAAACATGTGACAACATACCCTAAATCTAAGACCTGCTCCCCCTCAAGGATGATGTTGAGCAGAGAGACCCAATAATTTTTCATGTGGATGATGAATTTCTCTCCTGATATAGATGGTTGATTAGAATTCAATATCAGAGTGCACCCTCTCACTAAAGGTTTCAAGATTATATATATTTTGTACATATATCTTCAATCATCTTGTTTATATTTCATTTTAATGAGCTTAAACCTTATGATGTGAATTGCAATAAAGTAGTACATGTCTTAGAATTATTGCTTCATCTTGGGATTTGAGGTTGAGGCTCGTCTATTACTAAATTGTATTCTCTCCTACGTGTAAGACTTAATATGAATGTAAGTTTTGAGATCTCTAGAGGTAATTCAAGGAAGAGGGATATAAATAAATTTATTATGTATACATGTAGAAAATTGATAACATTCAGTGGTTTCTTGAAATTTGGATAGGACCTTAAAGGGATCTAAATGACAATTTTCATACAATAATGGTAAGTTAGAGGCTCACACCACATGTGTGAATCATTTAATAGACATGAGTTGATTGGATCGATGGCAATCTTTAAACATTATTGGCTTCTATGTATGTATGATAAATTTGTGAATAGGCCTTAGTTGGATTGGTTGGCTTGGTGATGGAACATGTCTAAGTATCAAATATGTGCATATCTAATAACTCTAACACTTTTCTAGGTGTACTAAACCTACACACATTTGGAAATATTTAATTAGATTGGGTGTCCTAAGGCTCTGACAAATTTGATGCTTCTAGGATAAGTGACAATTAGATCTCTAACACAAATATATGTGTCTACAAGATACACATGTGAATATGTATCTAGTTTGATCAGGACTCATAAGGATCTGATATCTAGCTCTTTAAAGCTTCTAGGACCTGATGCCTTTAATAGTGTTGACACTTCCAAGCATGTATGAGGTACACATGGTGATATATAATAGAATTTGGCTTCTTGGGGCATTGTCAACTCTGAAACTTCTAGGACTTGATGCATCTCTAATAGCTTTATAAATTTTGGGTGTATGAGTTACATATGTGGCACAACAAGGCTCAATTATAGGGGTAATTCAATTGAGGAGGCATGGGAGACCAATTTGAACCCCTTATTGACATAACTATAAGATCATGATATATATCATTTAGGTCAAAATTAAGTACGATTCTATCTATCATGAATTGAACTAACTAGTGAATTAGTTAAATTAAGGATGTGATTTGGGTAAAATTGAGCCCCTAAACTAAATTTATGGCCTAATTGATTGTATAATATAGATGAAACATGTATGACCTAACTGACCCTAATTTAATTAGAAATACATATTCGAATGCAAATGTGGCCAATTTGAACCAATTGAACCTAAATTAGAGTCTATAATGTGATTGAAAGGGCTAAATTAGGTCATGTTTCATGACATGTTAATAGTAAACCCTAATTTAATCACTTGAACATGTATGTAGTTCCCCTAAACCCTAATTTTATGACATATACACATGTACAAACCTATTACACTGAACCCCTAACCCCAAATCCTAATTTTATAATAAACACAACCTCTAAGTTTCATGATTTCACCACAAATGCATAAATTCATGAATGTGATTAGTGCTAATTTGTGAACCTATTGTTCACCTAATTTTTTAAGGACCTATGATGGGATTTTGGGTAAAATTAGCTCATTTTGTATTACATATTAAGCCTTATTGCATCATTCATTAGTCTTATTTCTTCAAAGTCTTATCAATAATCTTATTGCATCATGTATTGGAGATTTATGCATCATATTGGGGATTTATACATCATATTGAGACTTATTGAATCATATGAACACCTAATTACATCATATTGAGTCTCATTGCATCATATGATAGCCTAATTACATCATATGATATCATGAATGAATCATATTAGATATTTAGTACATATGATAGTCTTAATGCATTACATGATAGTCTTATTACATCACATGATAGTCCTATTGTATCATATTAAGCATTATTACATGATATGATAGTGTTATTTTAACATTTCATAGTATTATTACATCATATTAGGGATTTATGCATCATATTATAGTCTTACTAAGTGTTATTGCATCATATTGTAGTATTATAATGGAAATAATAGTTGAGTATGAGTCTTTTTGCTTATTTGTATAGTATAAGCCTATACTTCAAGGAACACATACACATTATTATAATGCATACATGTTATTTGAATTTTTAAAAAAAACTCACTTTTCAACATCTATTTTTATCCCTAATCGAGATTTTTGTCCCCACAGACATTCCCTACATACTCTACGTACTTACTTGGTTGCATTTTTATTTTGGACCCCACATTTGAAGTACTTTCATGGTTGATTTTGTCAAAATGGGCTTTGGTTTGCATTTAGGGAGGATTAAGAATTTTAAGAATAAAACATTAGATAAATTAGAAGAGTTGAGAAAAAAATAAGGTATGAATGCAAGCAATTCATTTCAGACAAGGTACAAACACTAACCCTGATGAGCCAAATGCCTTTGATAATGAGGTAATTGACAATAATCAATTAAATAATGATAAAATTTATATTAATTAATTAAATTATGATGAAATTCACAATAATAAATTTATTTATGATGAAATTGATAATAGAAAATTAGATAATGTTGAAAATTCACATTCAAAATTTAATGTTTTTTATTGTCTTAATGAAGAGCCTATGTATGATACTTTACCCACAAATAATGAATAAACTTTAATGGACTCAAATAATGATAAAATTAACAATGAATTTTTTTTTATGGAAACACATAACGAAGAAACAAACACATTTGAAGAAAATTTCATGGAAACATATAATGATTTTGAAACACCCTCTAAATGGATTCCACCAACAACACCTCCAAGAATTATGCATAGAAAAGATAAGTACTTAATTGAAGTTGATGAAAATATTTGAAACCAATGCATAACAAAAAATTTGGCTGCCATTCAAGAAGATTGACTTAAGAAATATAGGATATTTATTTCATAAATTGGAGTATGATAGTCAAAGATATCAATTATTTTCTTTATTGATGAAATTGCTTAAGATGAGACAAATAATGTACACATTATCACTAAAAACATCTAATGTTGATAATGAAATTGATGAAATTATTGAAAATCTACATGATGCATATCATATTGTAGGCTCAAAATCACACAACAAATATTGTAATGCTACTTGACATATAATGACAACTTGTGCAGTAAGTGCTAAAACAGGTAAAAAATGATTGATTTCAAAAACAAGTCAAAAACATGATATAGATAAAAAAAACATTAATGAACATAATTTCAAGACATGAAAGACTTAATGAACCCAATACAAAATATCTCTAGTCATTCTCTGATAGACTTTCACAAAAGGACTCGGCTATAGCCAATGCTTTGAAAGAGATACTTGCACAATTTTAAAAAGATAATACAAGAGTTTCACCCAATGCAAAAGATGTAATGAAAAAAAGAGTTGGTTCTCATAATCATGAACCATACCCAAAACATTTCTTATATATGACTTAAATACAATTGTACTCTAATTTTTTTTTAAAACATCCACATATTACTATTAGTCAAAGACATTTTGAGATGGCCAAACCTTTTTATGTAAAAATAAATCACACACGCACCACTTATTTTGGATAACATGTTAAATTTTCAATCCACTATGATATTTTTTGCCATATTCATTATACGTTGCATAGTACTAACATTTTTTAGGAGTGTGGCATAGAAGTTCCACAAAAATTAGTCAAGGAATTTATTTCAAATATTTTTTGTGAAAGACTAGATGGACAGTCTTTCTATAAGAAAGCATGTTTAGATAGAAATTATAACATTGGTGGTGGTTTGCCAAAATTGAAAAAATGTATCCATGAGGAGTGTATAAGTGAAATTGGACAAGAATTAGTTAGTTTGATCAAATACAAATTTATGACTTATTAAGTAAAAGATGGAAAAGAATCTAAAAGGTGTGAACTTGTTATGAAAGAGATAAGTGTTTTAGAATTTATGATCAAATTTATGGAGAAAATTATTTATGAGTATGCAAGGCACACACATAGGGATAAATATTTGGATGAACATTTCAAGCTAAGCAAGGATGCATTCCTAATTTAATCTACTATTTCAGTAGTTGACTTTGCATAAAATTACACATTCAAACCATAAATGGAAGTTCAATAACAATATTACAACTCAACACAAATTGCCATATGCATGCATATAACATTCATGCGTGCACCTAATATTATAGAAGAAGATTAAAAACTATTAATGGAGTACCATTTCTATATCAGTGATGAGCGATCATATTGTATAGAGTATGTGCAAGGTTGTTTTGATAAGTTTTATAGATACTTGACTCAGAGGAACATTAATTTCTAATGGCATTACCTTTGGTCAGACAATTGCACATCACAATTCAAGAATGAATAAATGTTTTATTGGTTGATTAGAATACACATTACCATTGGTGTAGAACATATTTGGAGTTTCATTGAGGCTGGCCATGGAAAAGGGGAGCATGATGGTGATGGAGCATGTATAAAAAGAGCCATTGCAAGGGTGGAGTTAAAATATGACAATGTTGCTAATTTTATTGATGTAAAAACTATGGTTGACTGATGTAATGAGAACATATGTCATGGTGCTCAAGCAAATTTTACTATTCATAGACATTTTTGGTTAATGGAGGAAAAAGACTTGGTAAACTATGAGGATTTTATGACTCTAATAGGTTCAAGTAAGCTCCACTCATTTCATAGTTCAAATGCAGGTTCTTAGACTATTCATACGTGACATTTGGCATGATTTTGTTTTGCATGCATGAACTTTATTTGAAATGAGTGTGAGTCACAAGAGTTGGTGGATGACTAGAGTTCCAAACCTCTAATTCTAATTAACACATGTTAGGTTCCACCAGCATTATAACTTATTGGTATGGCATCCTCACATGACTTTGACCATATATCTAATCTAGTATAGCCAGGTAGAATATTAATCTTAATGTACTATTTATTCTCATAATCTATCTTCATAATGTCATTAAATTTTGTTTTTAATGATGTAGGCCATATTTATACAGTTATTCCAGATGAGGACAATGAAGAGATAACATATTACTACATATGCTGGTGTGTACATGGAAAAAAAAATTGACTTCCCTAGTTGTAGATAGAGAAAACATTGATTATCCCACTGGGTCTATGGTAGTCACCAAAACTTGGCTTTAACAATATCCTATAAAAATTTCAAATATATGGTTGTTTGAATACTTTAAACTCACATGAATATTATACACTATTCAAATTTGGTTCTTGTAATGAATATTCAATTGCAAAAATACAAAAGAGGGTTCATAGGTGAAAACTAGTCAAATCATTCTTTTGGTTGAATAAGTCAGAAAAACGACCTTAGAGGGTTGTACAATGAAGATGACCATAAAAATATTAACCTATTGAATGTGGTAGAGGATGAGAAGTATCAAGGTTTGTATACTACTATGCCCTCAACCTTTGGTATGTCTAGGGATATGTGTGGCCAAATTTTGGATTACATACATCTTTTATATTCTTGTTACATTTATCTATGTTCTTAGTTAGGTTAGCCTATGGAATAACCATGGCTAAGTAGACTATATATCAAAGGTAGTGGTTAGTATTTTATCATCATATTAAGTATTCTTCTCTTATTATGTTATTGTAGAGGATGCCCCCTCAAAGTGGCTCTACTATATTATCTAGTATTTTTCTCTGATGTCAATTATTGTTGTGTGAACACTTATCTTTGTCTATTTTATGCTCTCTATAATAATTTTGTACAAACATCCAAGTAATTTTCTTAAAAGTGGTATTAGATCTTTGATTTGGTAAAGTTTCCTATGGAATTATATTTTTAGATCTGGTGAGGCACAACTTCTGTGAGCAGAGGGAGTGAAAAAACATAATTTATAATCTGAAAAAAATTAATTTTTTTTGTCATCACAATATTGTTCAAAACACTTTTTTTTTAAATATATTTCTAAAAAAAAGTGTGAAAAAAAATTCCTTTTGCACATTTGCAGTCATTGGATTCATCTCGACGAGATGATCTCAACGGTATATTCTGTCAATTCACTTTTTTGGTATCAAATGTTTTTACCCTACTACGCAAAAGTAGTCATTAGATTCATCTTGGTGAGGCAATCATAATGGTACCATATCTTTGTACACATTTTTCATGAAATAAACCCTCCTAAGGTTTGTGCATGGTAGGTCTTACTACTTGGGAAAAAAGGGGGCAAGAAACTCCTAAGACTCCTAAGGATGACATGAAATTTGAAACTTTAAATCCATTACTTTCTTAACTTTAAGCTTAATTAAAAGGCTTGATGTAGTAGGATGAATTTTTTATAGTTAAAATTGATGTTCCAAGTATACATGAAGAGATTAATATGGTGTACACTCAAATGCATTAGATCACTATGTAATTGTTTACCATTTCATCTAATTTATAGCAAAACAATACCATACTTCATCATTTGGGTCCTCCTCTCAACACTAACAACTTCAATCCTAGTGTTAAATCGATGTTACCAAAAGAGGACATGCATAAGTATGATGGTAAGGATCCTCTCACTTGGATTACCTAAATTGAGAACTTATTTGATCTACAATAAACTCCTAATTCTTAAAAGGTGATAGTGGTGTCTCTATATCTAAAACCTGAGTAGTTCATTTGGTATCATTGGTTATGTGCTCAAAATAAAAATAATGGTGCTCATGTTACATGGTCTATTTTCACTGATAAGTTGTGGCTCATTATCTAAATAATGACTGTGAGAACTAATTCAACAAGTTATCCAAACTATGTCAAACAAGAACTATGAATGATTATATTCATTGACTTTAGAATATATCCTTACAAATGGAAGACATCACTAAGGAAAATTTGGCTGATCTTTTTTTGGGTGAACTAAAAGATAGCATCCAATTGGAGGTTTGTATGTTTAATCCATCATTTGTATTAGAAGTTATCCCAAGGGCACACATGTCAGAAGAAAAAGAGATGGTTAAATGAAAAGCTTTCACTACTGGTCATGATCACACCTTTTCAGCACCATCATTTCCTCAACCCACCGAAATGACACCTAGAAAAATTGAGGAGAAGTGATCCAAAGGATTATGTTATGGTTGTGATAGAAAATGGAGCAAAGGACATCGTTGTGCTGATAAATTATTTTACATTGAAGGTGTCATTGAGGATGAAGACGATAAGGAGATAATTGGTGAGGATGTAGAAAAACCTAAGGAGGAATCTGAAGAATCCCATCATATTATTTCCTATCATGACCTTTCAGGTATAAATACTCTCTAAACTCTTAAGGTGGTGGGTTTCCTTAAGAAATAGAAAGTCACTGTATTGATTTATTGTAGGAGCACACACAACTTCATCAATAGTAAGTTGGCTTCTCATTTGAACTATTTCATTTATCTCACTCTAGAATTTTAGGTCATGATTATAGATAGTGGTACTATCAATTGTTTAAGAAAATGCCATAGTATTAAATTGGCCATAGGAGACATCTTGTTAGATTCTCCTATGTTTACTATTCCCATGGGTGGAGCTGATATTATTCTTAGAGTATAGTGGCTCACCACTTTACGCACTATTGAGATGAATTTATAAGAATTATTCATGCATTTTCATTCTAAGGGAAGGACATTTAAGCTAAAGGGATTGATGTCTAAATCTCCACAACTTGATAAGATTCTTAGAAAGGGTGTTGAAGAATTTCTATCTCACTTTTCTCCATTGAATTCCAACCAACTCAACCATCTATACCCATTAATCTGCAACAAGTGATTGATGACCATTCTATTATTTTTGGTGATATGCCAAAAGGACTTCCACCCAGTCATATACATGATCATGCCATCAAACTTATTCTTGGTAGTAAACCATCTAATATTAGGCCATACACGTAACCCTATGCCTAAAAAATTAAAATTAAAAAGATGTTATAATAGATGTTAGATGCATGAATCATTCACCACATCTAAAGTGAATATTCTTTGCCAATTGTCATGGTGAGAAAGAAAGATGACACTTGGAGGATATACCCTAACTACCGAGAGATCAACAAGTACACAATTAAAGATAAGTTTCCTATTCATATCATTGATGATTTGCTATGTGAATTGCAAGGTGATCTTTATTTTATCAAGTTAGATCTATGTTCTAGGTATCATCAAATCTAAATCCATGATGAAGACATACCCAAAATACCTTTCAAAACTCATGTGGGACATTATGAGTTTATGGTTATTCCTTTTGGTCTAACAAATGCACCATCCACATTTCAAAGTTTTATGAATATTATTTTTAGGCCATTTTTTAGGAAATATGTTCTGGTGTTTTTATATGATATCTGTATTTATAGTAAAAATTAGGAAGAACATTTGTAACATGTGAAATAGGTACTCTCAATTCTAGAACAACATCAGTTGTATTTGAAACCTTATAAATGTACTTTAGAGCTTATGAGATTGCGAATTTGGGTCTTATGGTTTCACATGTAGTGAAAGTGGATCCTAAACAAATCCAAGCAATGGTGGATTGGTATGTTCCTAAGACACTCAAGAAACTAAGAGGATTTTAGGGGATAATTGGTTACTATCATACATTTATCAAAAATCATGGTAGTATTGTATCCCCACTCACTTATTTTTTGGATAAAGACTCCCTTTAGAGAATTGATATAGCTACCAAGACATTTGAACAATTGAAACTAGAGATGTGCACCACTCCAATGTTGGCCACTACTAATGTTTCTAAGACTTTTTTAGTTTAATGTGATGCATCTGGAAATGGTATGGGTGTTTTGATCATGCAAGAAGGTAAACCACTTGCATTTGAAAGTCACCAGCTGAAGGGTAAAAATCAGCTCAATCCCATCTATCATAAGGAAGTGATGGTCATTCTACATGCAGTCAAAAAATGGAGACCTTATTTGATGGGTCATCACTTTTAGGTAAAGACTAATCATGATAGTTTCAAATATTTATTGGAACAATAGTTGTCATTAGAAGAAAAATATAAATGGGTAACTTAGATGTTAGGCTATGATTTTAAAATAGTCTACAAGAAAAGCAAGGAAAAGGTGGTGGTAGATGCACTATCCAGGAGAGATAAATCAGTTGAGGCATTCATATGTTCCATGACCATTTGGTAGGAAAATTGGCTAGAAGAAACAAGATCAAAATGAGAAAATGATAGTGCTACCCATGATTTGATTCAAAATCTTCAGCAAGGTTTGGGTGGATTTGAAAAATTCACATGGAAGGGTAATGCATTATGGTATAATGACAATTATACCTATGTAATAATTCTCTTCTCAAGTAAAAAATCCATCAGTAACTTCATGCAACTCCACTTGTGGGTCATTCAATATTTTTTAAAACCTATCATAGAATCAAATAGGATTATTTTTGGGAAGGACTCAAAGGGGATGTCCAGAAATATGTGGTTGCATATATGATTTGTCAATAAAATAAAGGTAAAACCATCAAAACCCTAGGTCTTATGCAGCCTTTATCCATCCCTAGCTAGCGTTGGGAAGAGGTGTCTAAGGATTTCATTACAGGGTTACCAAGATCTAACAAAAAAATGTTATCATGGTTATTTTGGATCATCTCAATAAGTATGCTCATTTTTGTTCTTTATCACATCCATTTATTACTAGTATATTAGATTCTACTTTTCTCAATATAGTTCAGAAATTGCATGGTACTCCTAAGATCATTTTAAGTGATAGAGATCCCATTTTCACTAATAATTTCTAGACTAAGTTGTTTACATGTTTGGGAACCAAATTGGCTCATAGCTCATCCTATCATCCTCAATCAGATGGATAAATTGATGTAGTCAACAAATGTTTGGAAGCATATCTTTATTGTTTTGTTTATAATAAACAAGATAAATTGATTCATTAGTTTCCACTTGCTGAATGGTGGTATAATACTTCAACACATAGTTCTTCCAAAATGTCTCCCTTTGTGGCATTGTATGGATACCAACCTCCATCCATCACTTCCTCCTTCAAAGTTTATCCTAAGGTTCATGTAGTTGAGGAACATATTCACCATCAACAGGAGGTCCTTACAAGTTTACATGAAAATTTAGCTATGGTCGAGAATCACATGAAGAAGCAAACATATCAACATAAGAATGAGAGGCATTTTGACATTGGTGATTGGGTCTTTGTTCACTTGCATCCATATAAATAGATTTCCTTGAAGAAATAGAAAAATGATAATAATATATCTTCTACGTATTATGGGACATGTCAGATCTTACAAAAAAATGGTATTGTGGCCTACAAGTTAGAATTTCCTTCATCCACTCACATACATCTAGTATATCATATAGCATGCATGAATAAAGTCATTGGGCATAAAATTACTACTCAAACTGAGTTACCAAAATTAGATGATGAAGGGAGATTTATTCTTAATACTAAAGCAATCCTTCAAATGCACATTAAGTAGCTATGGTCTAGAGAGATTAAGGAGTACCTAATCAAATGGAAGAATCTTCCATGGAAAGATTCTACCTAGGCTGATGAATACTTTATGAAAAAACATCCAGAGTTGATTTAATGTTGAGGACAATGTTATTTTTAAGGGGAGGGGCATGATACAACCTTAACCTTTAATATGTCTAGGGATATGTGTGGCTGACTTGTAGCTTACATACCTCTTTTGTATTCTTGTTACATTTATCTATGTTCTTACTTAGGTTAATCTATGAAATAACCATGGCTAAGTAGACTATATATAGGAGGTAGTGGTTAGTCTTTGATTATCATATTAATTATTCTACTCTTATTGCATTGTTGTGAAGGTTTCCCCCTCAAAGTGGTTCTGATATATTATCCATTATTCTTCTCTACTACCAATTATTGTTGTGTGATCTCTTATCTTTGTCTATTCTATGTGATATGTAATAATTTTGTGCAAACATATAAGTAATTTCCTTCCAAATACTAATATACACAATAAGCATATCATGGATCCTTACACCTCAAGTGGTAATCAAAATCAAGATGAATAGTTGAAACCTCAAAGAAATGGGTAGGATGATAATATAGTGATGTGCATATGGAGATACAATCCAATTAAAAATGAAGGTGACCTAGATTGGGATCATGATCTGGAGTTTCCATTCGAGAGTATGAAGGTTTAGAATGGTTAATCCTATGAGAATCAATAGACATACTTGAATGAGATCAAGTGATAGCTCTATCAGTAAAAACTTAACAACTGTAATTCCTATGGGAATATTTATGCCTAGTGTGAATGATGATATCCTATAGGAATTGATTAAAAAAAATTATGAATGTATATAATCCTTTAGATTTCAGTCCACTAGGGTTCATCTTTTGAATGAGTAGGGTAATGTAGATTCGTCTCAAATATCAGAGACTATATCTTGGAAGGGGAAAGGTTAGATGATAGAAAAGGAGAATGAGGTGTTCATTGGTTTTACACATCATAATTTTACTTGATAAATAACTCAATGGGGTGATTATATCATTGAGTGGTGATTAATTTTCACTCTCTAGTGAACCTTCAGTGTTCCACACCAACAATTTTCAATTATCGAGTCATCACAATGGGTTAATCTTGAATGCAATGATAATACTAACCGAATGGAGGGAAGTGAGTCATAAATGATATATAAAGGAAACAAAGGGGTAGGAAATAGAAGAGGATAATTACAACAATCATTATATGTTGGAAAAGTAATGTTAAAATAAAAAACAACAAGCCAAAGACAACAAAAAAGAGCATAAAATAGGGGCATGTAGCCATGTAATAGGTTAGTATAGACCCTCATGTCCTCATATAAAGGAATTAATGGATTTATAATAAAATTCATGGCCTGAGGAAAAAATGGAAAAAAAAATTATAAAAGGTTGAAAAGGCTTTAAATTTTTTGAAAAACATAGAACTAGGAAAGAGTGAAACCCTTGGGGTCCTAACGGTTATGCCAAAATGTTGTTTAAATAATCCAAATATGTCACATAAGTGTTTGAAAATGGAATGGAAATAAAATAAAAAAATAAATCTAAGGGATTAGATAAGAACTTAAATTTATTATCTAGTTTGTTGGACTATGTGAGCTATAGGTTGAACAAACAAACAAACAGGGTAGAAACATATAAGAATGACTAATCTACTAAAATAAATAATAAAAAGAACATCTAATATTTTAGCCATAATCAATGAAATTAAATAGTGAATTGAATTAAGATTTATAAATTAAATTATTTCCATTTAAGAAATGAGATACAATTTACAAAGAAAATCTTGTAGTTTTGGAAAGGAGATATGTAATGCTCATTTTATGTATTCCTCTTGACGATTACATTTTAGGTTCCTATGCCATATACTAGACCTCTCAATGATAATATTGTATAGGAATGTCCTTGGAGAGAGAAATACATTGAATAGATGTGTCATTCCACCCTTTTTTTTATCCCTACCATGTCTTTCTTGGTAAACCTTGTAACTTGGCTACCCATTTTCCAAAAAATATGTAGCTTTGCTACAATTCCCCATTTATGATCATTTGGATGTCCATTAGGGTTTCAAATATCTATTAATGACTCTTTTCAACATTTTTCACCCTATTTTTTTCTTTATATGAAACTTATTTGCCTCCATTACATCCTTGATTATTTGTTTACCTACATGATATTAGGATTATCATTTGCTTGATCTATTACCACATCATTACTTTGTCAGTTTTGGATTTATGCACCTAATTATGAACTCATTAATTTTGATCCACTCATATACCTTGTTTTTGTTTTGTGATACCTTATTGATGCTCATTCAATATGCAATCATAATTCATCATCTTCTTCTCTCCATCTCTATTTAGGTCATTTTTAGTGTTAGATTAGAAAGGGATTATTTGAATAAATACATGTCACATGCTTCAGGTTGTAGATCCTTAGAAATTTCCGCCTTAGTTGGATATATATTGATTCAATTTGGTAGATTACTAGCATCATTTGGAGATTAATATGAGGGTACCTTAATTTCAAGGTGAAATTATTCTTCATATTTATATAATGCTAGGATAGTTGATTTATATGTTATGGTTTGATTTCATTTATAGAATCATAAAATTTTCATTTTTTAAACACTATTATTGTTTGTGAATCAAATTTTTATTATAAAATAACATTAATTATTTTTTAGTGCTAGACTATAAAGGGCTTCTTTGAGGAACCACATGTCACATGCTTCAGATTGTAGATCCTTAGCAATTTCCTCCTTAGTTGGATATAGATTGATTCAATTTGGTAGATTACTAGCATAATTTTGAGATTAATATGAGGGTGCCTTGATTGCATGGTGAAACTATTACTAAGATTTATATAATGTTAAGATATTTGATTTATATGCTATGGTTATATTTCATTTGTAGAATCATAAAATTTAAGTTTGAAACACCATGATTGTTTGTGAATCAATTTTTTATTGTAAAACAACATTCATTAATTTTTAGTACAAGACTATAAAGGGCTTCTTTGAGAAACCAAATGTCACATGGTTTAGGTTGTAGATCCTTAGAAATTTCCTCCTTTGTTGGATATAGACTGATTCAATTTGGTAGATTACTAGCGTAATTTGAAGATTAATATGAGGGTGCCTAGATTGCATGGTGAAACTATTCTTAAGATTTATATAATGTTAAGTTGGTTGATTTGTATGCTAGGGTTAGATTTCATTTATAGAATCATAAAAATTTCATTCTGAAACACCATATTTATTTACGAATCACATTTTTATTGTAAAACAACATGCATTAATTTTTAAATTAGATTCCAATTCTGAAATTGTAATATTTTATTTTTGAAATGTATCTCCTTTAGACCTAAACAATGAGAATTTACTTTAGAAATCATAATTCTATTTTAGTATTATAATTTAGTTATTATGGATAGAATCTTAGCTATTTTTATTATTATTTTTTTAGTAAATTAGTTGTTCTTATATATTCCTAGCCTAGTTCTTCTTTTTTCATCTTCTAGAATGTGCAATCGAACAAACTAGATATAGGCTTTAGGCTCATATCTCATCCCTTAGGTTACAAGTTTCTTTCTTTGCATACCTTTTGTAAACACTTGTGGTTCATTCAAATTATTGTAGCTACATTTGAATCAATCAATTTTGGGTTTGGGCATGCCAAAATGTAGCTAAAATACTCTAAATACATCACACATGTTTGAGAAATAGACGGAAACCAAACAAACTACAACCTAAGGGGTGAGTTACAAGCTTAAAGTTGATAATATGGTTTGTTGGATTGCAAGGGCTAGAGTCTAAATGAAAAATAACTAGACTATAAATAGATTAGAAATGCTAATATATTGTTCAATAAATAATAGTGTCTATAATTCTAACCAAAATAATTAATATCAATTATTAAAATGGAAATATGATTTAAAAAATAAATGCTTATCATTTATGTAATAAGATATGATTTACAAAGAAAATCCTGTAGTTTTAAAATTGAAATACGATTCATAAATTAATGCATGTTTTTTAAAAATAAAATTTTTGTTAAAAAATGAGCACAAGGTTTCAGAATTAACACTTTGTGATTCTATAAATGAAATTTAACCCTAACATATAAGTCAACTAACCTAGCCATATATAAAGCTTAACAATAATTACACCTTACAACCAAGGTGCCCTCGTATCAATCTCTTAATGATTAAAGTAATGTTTCAACCTAAATCCAAGTTTATCTAGCTAGGGAGGAAATGACTAAGGATTACAAATTGAAGTTGGTGACACATAGTTCCTTGAAGTATCCCTTCCCACTCTAGTACTCAGAATGAGATAGAGAGAGGCAAAGAAACACAAGATAAACCTTGACTACATATCAGATAAGAAACACCATGGTATCATAGAAGGTAAATATGGTGAATGAGTGAATCAAAATCATGCATGCACATATCAGGGCTAACAACCCAAAACTAACAAAGTGATAACATAGTAAAAAATTAATAAAATGATCAATCTGATAGCATAAAGGCAAACAAATGACCAATAAGCGTAAGGGACGGAAAATAGGTACATGTACATGAAAAAAAAAATTGGCCAAAAAGTGTTGTTAATAGATGTTGGATACCCTACTAGGCATCCAAATGGTCATAAAAAGGAAATTGTGGTTAGGTCATGTTTTTTTAGAAAAAACAAGTGGACTGGGCATTATGTTTCCCAAAAATCCATGACGAGGCCAAAAAAGGGTGGAATTGCATGTATATTAGATATATTTGTCTCTCCAAGGTCTTTCCTAGATGTACTTGTTATCGATAGGTCTAATAGATGGCATAATGAGATAAAATGTAATCACTGGGATGAATCTAATAAAATGAGTATTACAGTGGCACTCAATGTTTATGTTCATATGAGGTCAATAAATGTTTTAAATCACTACCATTATCTTGGTAATGTCAAAGTGTCCTACTATATTAGTGTAGTGTACCTCCTAGATGAGTCATTGGTAAACAGCGCCATCTAAAACATAGAAATGTACATGCTTGTAAAGAATCCTGTTAGACATGTAGCAACCATGAACCTGCTCACCCTATGAAATAGTAGCATAGGATTTTGTAAATTAATATTTTTTATGAGTAGATAGATAACTAATCAAAAATGTTGTGGTTGCACATGTCAACAATTGTGATGAGCATTTTTATCAAAAATTGGTTGAGGCAATCTATTGCCTTGATGCCTTTTCCCATTCTATCTCTAATCACAAGATGGAGTTGTTGCATGTAGGCCATCCCCTTCATGTAGTGTTCATTCTCTAGCTTACTATGCATATGTAGGAATTGAAGCAAGTTATGATAAAAAAAAAAAATAGATGATCTTATCCTTACACAAAGTTGTACTAGTTTTATTACTTAACTTTTTGAACTATAACATACAAATATCTCTCTTAGGTGGAATACTTCTAAATCATCTCATTGATTGTTTATGAGTGATAGGTGACTATATGTCCATGTTGTGTGAGTATGCACAAAGTGCATAGTCAAAGACACTGGTATGGATTTGAAAGGGGTGGATAATGTCAGGGATTTCCAAAAATAATATTGTGTAGACATGTTAAATTAAGCTCCTTGAAAGCATGATGTTGTGTGGATTTCTATTAGAATTTTACTTTGGCATACATGATTTAGATGAGATGTCATGATATGTGCAATAAACCAAGGACAAACATATTCTATTAATTTGTAAGGGCAAGAAAACTCCTAAACTAGGAGAGATTACATGTAGTGGGCTAGTCTTGGATTACTTTTTCTAGATTTAGATGAATTTCTATGTAGTCAATAATATAGCTTAGTTACTCAATATTTTCAACATCAAATGTACACTTGGCTAAGTTGTCTTACAACTTGTGTTTGTGTAATGTGTCTAATAACTCTTTATACCTTCTTTTGTAGAAAGAAAAAAGAAATTAAATATAGATATTTTTATTTTCTACTCTTTAAATCATATAATTTCACAACACATTTGAGGTAGATTGAAAATAAATTACCTTGTACTAACTTAAGACCAACCATATCTAAAAGGTCAATATGAAAAAATACAACTTTACTCCCTATAACACAAATTCTTTTACTAAAAAATTGTTTGTAATTTTATTTTCATTTTTAATTGAATCATATACACACTCAATGATTTTGATGGTATACCCACTTCGTAGAAAGTTTATATATATTTTTTTTTGATTTTGGGGGTATACTCTCTTCGTGGCAAGTTTATATATTTTTGGGGTTTTGTTGGAACTCTAGAGGCAACTTTATTTGTTTGGGGGCTTTATGTCGATTTTTATCAACGCTACGTACAAAATTAAATGAAATGTGACAAGGGTGTCTGCCTTTGAAAACGTGATGCATTCGCCAATAAAATTGCAACATCGATTTCGCATTGAGGTCGCTACGACCTCCCCAACATCGATTTCGAATGTTTATGTGGAGTTTCTTCCTTTTTCCATGTTTTGAGGAATAGAAATTTCGTAAGAAGAATGGGACCCAGTGCCGCATTTGAAAAACAATTCAATGTATTTTGAAGAGTACAATTTTTTTAAGAAGAATGGGACCCAGCGCCGCATTTGAAAAACAATTCAATGTATTTTGATTGAAAGTTTGGCAAGAGAATGGGAACCAGTGCCGGATTTGAAAAACAATTCAATGTACTATGATTAAAAAAATTATAAGTGTGGCGGTTCGAGCAGTGAGCAGTCGGCCATCTCTATGCCCATAGCATCTCCATCTCTCTCTCTAAATGTTGCATTCTTAGTTTCTTCGAGTAGCATAATAGTTGCATTATTAGTTTCCATGGCCCTGTCTCTCCAAAAATGCTTTGTCTACTGTGTTGAAATGCAAATTGCAGTTATAGCAGCTATCCTCTCTGGACAGTTACACATCATCTGCAACATTTGGTGGGTTGTTTTTATGATTTCTGGCAGTGTTTCCACGGGAATGATTATATTGCTTGCGCAGAGCTGTGTTACTCAGTTCAAGTTGAGAAAGGGGAAAAGGGAAGGTGAAGGGGATGTGGAGAATCAACATGAACCTCATCATGCACAGTCAGCACTGTTAGGTTTCAAGCTATTGTTCATCCAACATTGCTCCAATATTCTTCTCGTCATTCTCTCTCTTGTCTTGTCCGCACTTGTTTCAGGTGTAACTTATTCTCTTTCCCACATCTGCAAGCTCTCATCCGCATGACGTAGTAAACGAGTAAGTTTCTTTGAAATAATTGGATTGCGTTGATTGAATTGAATTAAAAAGCAGGCCCCAACGAAGTGCGGCATCAAACGTTTTTATATTTTATTGTATTGTTGCGTTCAGGTTGCTATTCTATTGTACTGCTTTCGTTTTATTTATGGAATGTAGATGTTGGTCCAGGTCATTCCTATTGTATTGGGTGATGAAAAATTAGGAAGGGTGGTGATGCAAAGTTCGTTTGTTTTATGTTCGTTTATAAAGGACATTACGTTCGTTTGTTTTTCATTTGTAAATGAAAAAAGGAAATGAAAATAATAAGTTAAATATGAACTGCTGCTTGTCATTCCCTTTGCTTCTCCTCCAAAATACACCGTCATTTATGCCTATAAAGGCTTTACATCCCAACACCGCTTAGTTTTCCTGCGACATAATACAATATACAATCTGTGATGGCAATGAAATTCAAGTTTTTGATGTAGCAGACAGTTTTGAAGGTCAAGATTAAAAACTCATTTTTTCAGTCAAACTACTTTATCTATTTGTTTATTTAAAGTCTTCCCTTTTCACATCATAGGTGTTTAAAGTTAAACATTTTATTTTGTAAAAGGTTTTGTTTATGGTAAAAAAGGGTTGAAAATAAATAACTTTTTGGGTGTGGGTGTGGGTGTGGGTGTGGGTGTGGGTGGGAAAGTTATAAGGTGAGAAAAATAAGTCATTATTTTTAGTAAATATTTTGAAGGATGTTTAAATGTCTTATTGGATATTGTTGGGTCTTCATTTTCTTAATTCATTTTTTAATATTGTCAAAGATTTCATAAATATTCACCAACTCAAGTAGGTTTCATGTTACAAGCTACACATAATGAAAAAGATTGTAACAAAAACTTTAGTTTTTAACTATTTGCATGTGATAATGAAAACTAAAAATAAACATGTATTCTTATTAATACTACTAAAAATATCATATTTAAATTAAAAAATAAAAAATAATATGCAATTATTCAATGTTCTTGTACATTAAAGTCACATATAACATCAAAAAATATTTAAAAGGTATAGTACATAGTTAATGATTTATATGGAAAACAACTAAAATATAAATATATTGATCTAATACCATAATTATATCATTAGAAATGTCAAAATAAGAGAAGTGAGTGAATATTTATCTAAATTAAAAAATACTCATTCATAAATTTAAAAAATAAAATAGTTTTGATGCAATAGATGATAAAGCTATGATAAAAATTAGATTGAATAGTGTCTCATTATTTTATAAATTTTATTAAAAATTACAATTAATAGATAAATTGAACATATAAAAATATAAAACGCTTTGTGAGATGTGACTCCAGCATGCTAACAACCCTTTAACAAATTACATAGATAAAGTATAATTCAAAAGAAGCTTTTATTGTAATTTATAGCAGTTCAAATTATAGAGGTAGAGGTAGAGGCGCATACAAAAATATGTAAAGGTTTTCATTACTCTGGTTGAGGTGGTGGATGCACATATGATGATCATCATTCAAGGTATGGTGGAGATAATCATTCTAAAGGAAGAGGTTAATGTAGGACCAAAAGAAAACATTTACTACATCTATGGAATTAAACATTATGCTACTGAATGTCGCATACCTTTTAATAATATTCTAAAAAGAAAAATTTCACTACCTATAAACAATATGATTAGTAATATGATGATGATAATTAAACCTTTTTTAAAATGGGAATTATAAATCTACTTACATTGCAATAGATGAAGAAGTAGTTCCATGTGTATTAAATTATAGTAGTGAAATTAAATGTTTAATAGATGTGTGGATTATGGATATGGGGAGAAACAATGGATATGACTTTTAAAAATGATTTATTTTCTGAGTATCAAAGGTTGCATTTAAAATCTATCAAAAGAGCATAAAAGACTTTTCATAAAGAAGTTGGTATTGTAATTGTGAAGATAAACATTCTTAGTGATACTAAAACTTTGTTTCATGATGTAAGGTATATTATTTAGATGAATTGTTTGGACACACTTTTAAGGTATGATATTTTCTAAATATATCATAGTGTTTCATAAAAACATTTTTAACATATCATTTTATATCTTGCTTAGTTCTAAAATAAATTAATCTATTTTTTTGGGTTCAAAAACAAAAGAAAGAAGAAAGATGTATTTTTAAAAGTATTAATTCATATTTCTAGATTTCATGGATCTATCTCTTTAAAAATACTTTATATTTTATGTATAAATGTAAATTTTACTTATATAAAATATCATCTCTTTAAATTTCATAATTATTTACAATATTTAGTAAAATATTTTTATGATTTTTGACATTTTTTCAATTGAAATGATCACATTTATTATACATAATTATGTTAATCAACTAAACCTCAATTAAAAGATGAAGTGGATGGAGATGTGGGGAATTAATTAAAATTCAACTTCAACCTCATCATGCACAATTAACATTGCTAGGTCTCAAGCTAATTTTATTCCAACATTACTCACCATTGTCTATATTATATCTTCTAGACCTTTTTTAATTCCAACATATTCCATTCCCCAACTATGCATGTGTTGATGCACATGGTATAGTAAACATGTAATTGGGATTGGATCACATGGATTGAATTGAAAATTAAGGATGACAAAAAGACACAAAATCAAATAATTTTATAATTTATTATTACTAGAGAAATTAAAAACATGTTTATAACCTATTTATCTTACGTTATGTAAATGTTGAACTCAATATTTCTACCATTTTCATGTGCATTCTTCCTTATATATTCTATTTTGCTATTTTATTTTATTTTTAAAGTTATGGCATGCATATGTCTATCCAGGTTGTTCTTATTTTACTATTGTTATGTTAGTGATACTACCATCTCTATTTATCGTTGACCATTTATACTAAATAATTTTTAGTTGGTTGCTCCACTTTATATTCCCTATGAATAATCACTCGTAGTGTGCCTAATGCATTATTTTGCAGGCACCTAATTATTATTATTAGGTATTACCTGACCATAATGAAGCTACAGGAAAACATAGGTTTGACCATGTCATTTCAAATATTAGAAAATGAGTTTTAATGTAAAGCAAATGATAATTTAATTTAAAGCAAATGAAGGTTATTTAAAGTATAAATATTTTTATTTGTTATGAGTATATGGATGCAAATCATAAATAAACAAATGAAGGTTATTTAAAGTATAAATATTTTTAGTTCTTATAAATATATGGATGTAAATCATAGATATGGAGTTTCAGATATAAGGAGTTGTATGGTAAGGGGAAAAAAAAACAAAACATAAAAGCATTCATATTGATTATATCATTTAAGAGTTAAGGAGGTTTAATATATAATAAATGAGAGTTTAATTTGAAGTAAATGAGGTTCATTTATATTTGAAAAAATTATATTTTTGGTGAACAAGTAGATGTAAATCACCCATGGGTAAGTGTATCAAGTTGGGGGATAAAAAAGGACCTATTCGTGGAAATGATTTTTCTAAAATTTCAAAAATGTGAACTTCTGTAGATAGTTAGATATGGCTACACTCAAAATTTGAAGATGGTATAAAAACATAAATTTTAACATTTTGAGTCAAGTTTTCAAAAAACTATATAGTTTTTTTAAATGGTTAAGTATAAATAGGTCAAATGTCTAAAATTTGAAAAGGACCTCATATTGTTTTTTAAAATTTGAATTGTACTATTCTGTGCAACCCACCATTTTTTGAGCATCGTTTAATATTGTTATCAACCCTTTGGCGAATATTTAGATTATCTCTTCTAGTGTGTTACAAACTTTATTTTATGATTTTTTAATTAATTTTATAATTATGTATATCCTGAAAACTGACAAAAAAATGGATAGCCATCCGTGTGACCCACCTTAACTACCTCAGAAAAAAATTGATTTTTTTTAATGTGTTTAAAATTAGGCCTAGTGTGTTACCATATATGTTGTTTTGTATTTAGATCAACAAAAAATAAATTAGATAAGCATGAATAGGCATGTATGGGTGAGGCATGTAGTGGCCTAAAAAAGGTGTTGCTAGAAATAAATATAGTTTGAACCCTTAAAATATTTCAAAAAATATAAAAATAATATTTATAAAGAGGACAAAGTGATCATCATAATGGTAAAATTTTTTGGAATTTTGACATTGAAATCCATAGCATATTTGACAATTGAAGTTGTCATTTATTATTTTTCTTAAAAATCTCAGCCTCAGCTATAAATGCATAGTCCCAAGCCTTTGACTCAAAAATCTAAGCCATTTTAGAGCCTAAATGCTTGGTTTGAAATTTAAATTTAAATAATGCGTACACATTAAATAATGCATGCATGTTATATAACATAGTAAATAATGCATACACATTATATAACACATATGCATTTCTTAGACATAAAATAAAACAAACAAATTTCATGTTTGTTATGGGGGAAAGGTCCCATTAGTCATTCATCCTTATAGGGGAAATATCAAATTTTATGTTTATTATAGGGGAAAGGTCCCATTAGCTTTGGACAGTGAATTAAGGTTCCATATCATTGCATTAGAATTCAAAAAAATTATGCATTTCAATATGTCATCTTAACTAATTATAACTAAGGTTTCAAGGTCTAACACATTATACATTTAATAATATAACTAATTTTATTACAAGAGGTCATAAAATGCATTTTTTAAACCTATGATAGAAACTTAACCTTTAGTGTACCAATCGTTATGCATCAAAGTATCAATACTTGACTATTACTTGTCAAGATGTCATTGGTTACTTTTAATTTTATAGAATAAATGTTGAACAAGTATTATATATTAAATGTTCATCTTCTAGTGCACTTTAATATTAATATATACACCAATATATTTTGTCACTATAACACATGTTAACAAAAGCCTTGTTGACAATTGAAACATGCATAGCTATTGAGATCTTTCTCCTAATAGGGAAAGGATATACTTTACCACCTTACTTGCCTAAAATCCTATTTGTCTTTAATTTTTTTGTTTCTTATTGATATTATTCTACTTTCCTAAAATCCTATCTTACCCATTTGTTGTTTATTTGATATCTTTGACTAGATCCCTTTATTCATAAATTTTGAACTAATTTATTTTAGTGGCAAACCCATTTAATTGGAATATGTAGTATAGATAATCTTGTGTAATTAGAAATAAGAATTGAGCCCTTAGTGTAACAGTGCATCTTTTTGATATCTATTTCAAGAATACTATCTAATGGAGCCTCATGCCTATGAATCATGCCTTGGATTGTCCCAAAAACATTCCTAAAATGTGTTTAGTAAAATCCCTTAAGTTTCCTCCAAGGTCACTTAGTGAATCTAATTCAATAGGTGCATTTTGAGGTCCTAATTGAAAGTAGAACAAGAGTCTTATATTATTACAATTATTTAAGTTTGATTTCCCTAATGTATACAAATACATTATTCAATTTTTTCCTAAAATTAATATCTCTTATGAAAATATGATTAATCTTCCATTTTGTGTACCTCCTTTATCTACCCTTCCATCACACATGGGACAACCATCAACCACTCCATCCATTCCCATGTCATCTGAAGAGTGTGTCTTTGACATGGGACTAGTCCTAACTGCACTGTGGATGCTTATCAATACCATAGATTTTTATACCTTAATATGTAATTGAGATGGTAAGATATGAAGTAAGATGACGGACCTACAATGTATTTACATGTTAAATTCTTAAATATTTTAGTCAAGTTGGGTATGCATTTTTTTTGTATAAGATGTGGTTTTTAGCTTAACAAACTACAAATGGTCACGTGTATCCATTAGTGATGATGTGGTAATATATTAATATGTTTTAAAATGGCATGCCTAGTGATGGATGTATAGCTTAGAAAATATCTATTTGCACTAGGGACTTTGTTTTAAACCATTAAGGGATGGTATAGACTTAGCACTGACCAAGTACAAAATATGTATAAGTTATCCCAGCTCAAACTCTATTGAACTTATTCAAGATACATGAAAAATGTGACAATGTACCCTAAATATAAGACTTGTTCCCCCTCAAGAATGATGCTGAGTAGAGAGACCCAATAATTGTTCATGCAGATGATAATTTTCTCGCCTAATATAGATGGTCGATCAAAATTAAATACCAGTGTGTAACCCCTCACCAAATGTTTCAAGATTATATATATTTTGTACATATATCTTCGATAATCTTGTTCATATTTCATTCTAATGAGCTTAAACCTTATGATGTGGATTATAATAAAGTAGAACATGTCTTAGAATTCTTGCTTCAGCTTGGGATTTGAGGTTGAGGCTCATCCATTACTGAATTATATTCTCTCCTATGTGTAGGACTTAATATGAATGTATGTTTTGGGATCTGTAGAGGTAATTCAAGGAAAAGGGATATAAATAATTTGAATATGTATACATGTAGAAAACTGATAACATTTGGTGCTTGCTTGAAATTTGGATGAGACCTTAAATGGATCTACATGACAATTTTCATATAGTAATGGTAAGTCAGAGGCTCACACCACATGTGTGAATCATTTGCTAGGCATGAGTTGATTGGATCGATGTCAATCTTTAAACATTATTGTATTTTATGTATGTATGATAAATTTGTGAATAGGCCTTAGGTGGATTGGTTTGCTCAGTGATGGAACATGTCTAAATATCAAAGATGTTCATATCTGATAACTCTAATGCTTCTCTAAGTATACTAGAACTATACATATGTGGAAATATTTGATTGGATTGGGTGTCCTAAGGCTCTGACAAATATGATGCTTCTAGGACAAGTGACAACTAGATCTCTAACACAAATATATGTGTGTATAAGATACACATGTGAATATATATCTAATTAGATCAAGCCTCATGAAGATCTATTATCTAGCTCTTTAAAGCTTCTAGGACCTGATGCCTCTAATAGTTTTGACACTTCCAAGCACGTATCAGGTACACATGGTGATATATAATAGAATTTGGCTTCCTAGGTCTTTGTCAACTCTGAAAGTTCTAGGACTTGATGCATCTCTAATAACTTTAACACTTTTAGGTGTATGAGGTACATATGTGGCACAACAAGGCTCAATTATAGGGTTAATTCAATTGAGGAGGCATGGGTGGCCAATTTGAACCCCTTCTTGACATAACTATAAGATCATGATATATATGATTTAGGTCAAAATTAAGTATGATTCTATCTATCATGAATTGAACCAATTAGTTAATTGGTTTAATTAAGGACATGATTTGGGTAAAATTGAGCTCCTAAACCAAATTTATGGCCTAATTGATTGTATAATCTACATGAAACATGTATGACTTAACTGGTCCTAATTTAATCAAAAATGCATATTTAAATGCAAATGTGGCTAATTTCAACCCATTGAACCTAAATTAGAGTCTATAATGTGATTTAAAGGGCTAAATTAGGTCACATTTCATTACATGTTAATTGTAAACCCTAATTTAATCACTTGAACATGTATGTAGTTCCCCTAAACCTCAATTTTATGACATATACACATGTACAACCCTATTACTCTAAACCCCTAACCCCAAATCCTAATTTTATAACAAACACAACCTCTATGTTCTATGATTTCATCACAAATGCATAAGTTCATGAATGTGATTAGTGCTAATTTGTTAACCTATTATTCACCTAGTTTTGCAAGGACCTATAATGGGATGTTGGGTTAAATTAGCTCATTTTGTATTACATATTGAGCCTTATTCAATCATTCATTAGTATTATTGCTTCATAGTCTTATCAAGAATCTTATTTCATCGTGTATTGGATATTTATGCATTTTATTAGGGATTTATGCATCATATTGAGCCTTATTGCATCATATGAACACCTAATTAGATCATATTGATCCTTATTGCATCATATGATAGCCTAATTACATCATATGATATCCTAAATGAATCATATTGGAGATTTAGTACATATGATAGTCTTATTGCATCGCATAATAGTCTTATTGTATTATAATGAGCCTTATTACATGATATGATAGTGTTATTTTAACATTTGATAGTCTTATTACATCATATTATGGATTTATGCATCATATTATAGTCTTACAAAGTGTTATTACATCATATCATAGTATTATAATGGAAACAATAGTTGAATATGAGTCTTTTTGCTCATTTGTATAGTATAAGCCTATACTTCAAGGAACACATATGCATTCTCATAATGAATACGTGTTATTTGAATAAAAAATAAAAACTCACTTTTCAACACCTATTTTTATCCCTAATCGATATTGTTTTCCCCACAGACATTCCTTATGTACTCTATGTAATTTCTTGGTTGCAATTTTTTTTGTACCTCACATTTGAAGTACTTTCTTGGCTGATTTTGTCAAAATGGGCTCTAGTTTGCATTTAGGGAGGAGGAATAAGTTTAGTAATAAAACATTAGATCAATTATAATATTTTAGATAAAAAACAAGGTACGATTACAAGCAATTCATTTTAGACAAGGTACAAACACTAACCTTGATGAGCCAAATGCCTTAAATAATGAGGAAATTGCTAATAATTAATTAAATAATGATAAAATTTATATTAATTAATTAAATTATGATAAAATTCACAATAATAAATTTAATTATGATGAAATTGATAATATAAAATTAGATAATGTTGAAAATTCACATTCAAAATTTAAAGTTTTTAATTATGTTAATGAAGAGCCTATGCATGATACTTTACCCATAAACAATGAATAAACTTTAATGGACTCAAATAATGATAAAATTGACAATGAATTTTTTTATGAAAACACATAATGAAGAAATATAGACATCTAAATAAATTTTCATGGAAACATATAATGATTTTGAAACACCCTCTGAATGGATTCCACCAATAACAACACCTCCAAGAATTATGCATAGAAAAGATAAGTACTTAATTAAAGTTGATGAAAATATTTTGAAACTAATGCATAAAAAAATTTCTGACCACCATTCAAGAAGATTGACTTAAGGAATTTAGGATAATTTTTTCATAGATTGGAGTATGATAGTCAAAGATATCAATTATTTGTTTTATTGATGAAATTACTTAAGATGAGGCCAGTAATATACACATTAGCACTAAAAAAATATAATGTGGATAATGAAAATGATGAAATCATTAAAAATTTACATGATGCATATCATATTACAGGCTCAAAACCATGCAACAAAGATTGTAATGCTACCTGACATATAATGACAACTTGTGCGGTAAGTGCTAAAACAGGAAAAAAAATGATTGATTTCAAAAATAAGTCAAAAACTTGATATAAACTTAAAAACATTAATGAACATAATTTCAAGATGTGAAATACTTAATGAACCCAATACAAAAGATCTCTAGTCATTCTCTGATAGACTTTCACGAAATGACAAGGCTATAGCCAATACTTTGAAAGAGTTACTTGCACAATTTTAGAAAGATAATACAAGAGTTTCACCCAATGCACAAGATGTAGTGAAAAGAAGAGTTGGTTCTCATAATCATGAACCATACCCAAAACATTTCTTATATATGACTCAAATACAATTGTACTCTAATTTTTTTTTAAAACATCCACAAATTACTATTGGTCAAAGAATTTTTTAGATGGCCAAACATTTTTATGTAAAAATAAATCACACACGCACCACTTGTTATGGATAACATGTTAAATTTTCAATGCACTATGATATTTTTTGCTGTATTTATTGTACATTGCATAGTACTAATAGTTTTCAGAAGTGTGGCATAGAAGTTCCAAAAAAATTATTTAGGGAATTTATTTCAAATATTTTTTGTGAAAGACTAGATGGATAATTATTTTATAATAAATCATGTTTAGATATAAATTATAACATTGGTGGTGGTTTTCCAAAATTGAATAAATGTATTAGTTGGTTTGAGTAAATACAAATATGTGACTTATTAAGTAATAGATGGAAAAGAATATAAAAGGTGTGATATTGTTACAAAAGAGATACATGTTTCAAAATTTATGATCAAATTTAATGAGAAAATTATTTATGAGTATGTAAGGCACACACATAGGGATAAATATTTGGATGAACATTTCAAGATAAACAAGGATGCATTCCCCCTTGATTCTATTCTTTTAGTAGTTGAATTTGTAGAAAATTACACATTCAAACCATAAATAAAAGTTCAATCACAATATTAGAACTCAACACAAATTGCCATATTCGTGCATATAACATTCATGCATGCACCTAATAATATAGAAGAAGATTAAAAACTATTAAGGGAGTACCATTTCTATATCAATGATGACCGATCATATTGTATAGAGTATGTGCAAGGTTGTTCTAATAAGTTCTATAGACAGTTGACTTAGAGGAATATTAATTTCAAATGCAATTACCTTTGGTTAGACAATTACACATCATAATTCAAGAATGCATAGATGTTTTATTGGTTGAGCAAAATACACATTACCATTGGTGTAGAAAATATTTGAAGTTTCCTTGGGGCTAGCCATGGAAAAGGGGAGCATGATGGTGTTGAAGCATGTATAAAAATATCCATTTCAAGGGAGGAGTTAAAATATGACAATGTTGCTAATTCATGCAAAAACTTTGGTTGACTAATGTAATGAGAACATATGTCATGTTGCTCAAGAAAATTTTACTGTTCATAGACATTTTTGGTTAATGGAGGAAAAAGACTTTGTAAATTATGAGGATTGAATGACTCTAATAAGTTCAAGTGAACTCCATTCATTTCATAGTTTAAATATAGGCTCTAGGACTATTCATACATGACATTCAATATGCTTTTATTCTGCATGCATAAACTTTGTTTGAAATGAGTGTGAGTCACAAGAGTGGGTGGATGACTAGATTTCCAAACCTCTAATTATAATCAACACATGTTAGGTTCCACCCACATTTTAACTTACTGATATAACATTCTCACATGGCTTTGACCATATATCTAATCTAGCACAGCCAGGTAGAAGATTAATCTTTATGTACTATTTATTCTCATAATATATCTTCATAATGTCATTAAATTTTGATTTTAATGATGTAAGCCTTATTTTTATAGTTATTGTAGATGAGGAAAATGAAGAGGGAACATATTACTTATTATGTTGGTGTGTATATGGAAAAAAAATTGGCTTCCCTAGTTGTAGATAGAGAAAATATTGATTATCCCACTGGGTCTATGGTAGTCACCAGAACTTGGCTTTAATGATATCCTATAATAAATTCAAATGTATGGTTGTTTGAATACTTTGAAACTCACATGAAGATTATACACTATTCAAATTTGGTTCTTGCAACGAATATTAAATTGTAAAAATATCATGGGAAGCCAAGAAACAAGAATCTATGGAAAGTTTGTGAGTCAGAGCATGAAGCTATTCTTGATACTATCAAGATTAAAGTAGATCCAAGTGGTTCATTGGATTGAAATGCATAGGTATGTTGACTTGTAAAATGTAGATGTAATCAATTTTACCAAATGTTTTTTATTTTAAAGGTAGTACATGCATAGATTTTATCTTTAATTACTTACTAACATTTTTTTGTAGGTTAGTGATGCCAAATCAGCTTCCACCTTCACGTGGTTGGCATAGTTAATAAATAATTTCATATTATTGAAGCTAAGAAAAGATTAGTAAAATTACATGGCATTTATACACTCCTGAACAATTGCTCATGACAAGTTTATTTCTCCTTATAGCCTTCCAAAAATATTTGTTGTCAATGTTTTTGTGCTCTAAAATAGTAGAAAAAAATCGCTTATAGGTGGAAATGGGTGTGAATTTTCTTGGAACACATGTAATTTACCTATATAGACATGCTTGAAGTGGTGGATTTGCACCTATCATTCCCAGAGTCAAAGTTGATAGTTGGAGGTCAAGAAGTTGTCTCTTCACTACTAAAAATTTGTATTTTATGATCTTTTACTGCAAATTTTGGCACAAATTTCTCTTAGAGATGTTGATGAGGCCACCAATTGCTTTATTTTATAGTCTCATCCATACCTAATATATATATTTTTCTATGTAAATCCCCATAACCATCCATGACTCATACAAATGAATGAATGAATTTATGATTTTTTGTGTGTATTGATATATACATGTTATGTCATGAATTAATGATATTTTTTATTTGATTATATTATACTTATGTAACTTTATTTACCAAATATTTGAAGGGTGGCATAAGACTAAAAGAATGTTGTGTGGGCACAACACTTACAAAGAAGCCTGCAACAAAAGGGGCTTCCACCTACAAGTTGCCCACAACAACTAGTGGCTCCTACCTATAGGGTTGCCCATAGAAATTTTTGGCTTCCACCTGGAGGGTGCCCATAACAACTATTGGCTTCCACCTGTAGGGTGTCCATATAAACTATTGGCTTCCACCTGTAGTGTGCCCATAGTAACTATTGGCTTCCACCTATAGAGTGCAGCAACTATTAGTTTCTACATGTAGTTTGTTTGGATCAAATATTGATTTCCATCTGTAGGTTACTTGAAGCAACTACAGGCTTTCACATATAGGAGATATCCACTATGCAGAATAAAACTATTACTATGATAAGATATGATTATCTCTTAAGGACACATTCATCCATCTTAGGAACCAAATGGATGATTGAAGAGGATCCTTCATAACTATTGTACGGACTCCTCACATGCAAATAATATTGGATGTGATTCCAAAGATGAGTAAGACAAGGATAATGGAAAGGAGATAAAAAGAAGTAAAATGTCAAAACAGTATATATTGTCCTTAACCTAGTCAAACCTAAAACAATTAACTTCAGTTACTAACCACTTGAAAGTTGACTAGGATAGTTCCCACAGTATTTGTACCTTTCCTAGTTTAGTGTTCTTGGTTGGAGATAATAAATTGCCTTATGTATTTAATGGCAGAACCTAGATTAGATTGGTAATAGATAATATAAAGTAGAAAAATTATAGAAGTCATTACATTTTGAATATTGTAATATTCTTTAGCAATCTTTAATTACTACAGATCTGAGTAATGAGAAAGTTGATTCTATAAGAAGAATTTTTAAGTCTCTTAGAGAAGGATTAGAACTTAGTTTTGAATTAGGAGGGGCCCCCTCGGAAGGAGTTATAGTGAAGATTTTGACTTTTCTTAGTTTAAGTGTGCTATGTAAGTTGATTTTATTATTAGTTTGATTATATAAAATGTGATACATGTGTGATTCATTAGTGTGAAGTATTTTTATATTTATTTTATAATAATTTCATAGTATAACTATCTGGTAAATTCAATATAAGTTCATTTTACTACAACTAATAAATAAGATAATCTATGGATCAATAATACATATATAGTGTTGACATCCTTGAAAATCCTACATACCATAGGTTGACAATTAATATTAATTAGACTCAAGAATCTGGTATTAATTAGGTAATAAGTTTGTACAACATTTTAGTGTCTTTTTCAAGGAGGGTGTCAATTATTTCTTTCTAGATCAATTATTTATTTTTCAAATTGATTAACGCACTGCCCTACCTAGTTGGGTAATTCGAGTGAGGGCATTACGATGTCTTATGCTAGATATCTAAGTTCTTGGATGTTAATGTTGTAAAACTTTGAATGCCTTTTTACAATCTTATGATTTACTTAGTTAATGGTTTTCTTTAAAAGTTACTTTCTTTAAAGAGTGACTTACTTTCTACAATGTGTGCCTTTCATTTTCTACTTTCATTTTTTGCTTTTTAGATTAATTTTTTTGCTTTCATTTCTTACTTTCTAGAGTAATTTTCTCACTTTTAGTAGATAACTTCACTACTTTTTAAAATTAAAAATTTCAATTCCATTCATTTTGATTTTTGTACTCCTTTATTTCTTTGTATTTTATTTTTTGCTTATTATGAAACAATCTCCTAGAACACATGAAAAACAAAAAAAAAAACACTAACCCTATGTAGGAAGGGACAAGATAGTTGAAGGAGTGGTACAACATTTATGCAAAGAGAAAAATATTCTTGAGGGAGATTCCTACCAAACAAGCCACAAATTTCTACCAAAAAAGAACCACAAATACCTATAGAAACTAAGAATCCTATTAAAATATATACCATAAGTCAGAAGGCTCTCAAAGAAGGGAACACTACAAACTGAAGGAGGTAACTTGTAGAAGAATTAGTATTAGCTTTGAAAAAGGAAATAGAAGTGGAGGAAGCATTAGTCGAGTTAGTAAGAAGAAATGAAGGATAAGAATTACATGAACTAGACACTCTAGAGAGTAACATCAATACAACATCCCATCAAGGCTTTCTTGATCAAATCAAAGAAAGCTTACGAGAGTCTTTAGACCTTTTATCTAATAAAAAAAATTATGGTTTAGTAGATAAATGTTTACTATAATATTGACCAAGGGATTGATGCAAAATTTGAGGATGTGATCTTGATTACCTTGGTATCCATATCACAAAAAAATCATCATGAATAGAGAAGAAGAGTTTGTAGAAGACAACAGGACTCTAGACATAGTTACTTTTGATTTTTCTATTCTAGATATAATAGGTGTAACACAAATGAAAAATATCTCACCCTCAGCCTTACCCAATTTTAGAGGTACATTATCAGAAGATCCAAACATTTTTTTTTTTAATTTTGCATCCTCTATAGAAGCCATGAGTATATGAAGGATGCACAAAAATTGAAACTTTTTCTTGCCACCCTTAAAGACTCAACACTTTGTTGGTTCATTTGACTAAGTAGTAATTCAGTCCATGATTGGGGAGACATGAAAAAAAAATTCTAGCTAAGTATCAGGAGTATGGATGAGGAATAAGTTATATAATAAATGACCTCTTTAGGATGACTCAAGAAGAGGATGAGTCTTTATAAGACTACATTTAATGATTCATGTTTAGTGTATAGAAATTCAAGCAAAGTGCATTAGGAGAAGAACCACTAAAACTCATCTTCCTAAAAGGAGAAAAATAAGATTATCTAGAAGCCTTGGACCTAATGAGTGGTATATATATCTCTCAAATGTCCTCCATAGATGTCAAAGAGCTGAACAAAAATTATTCCAAATATACTATAAACAAAGTCAAGGGAAGCAAGCTTCTACTAGGAACCATAAGTGGCCTATCAAAATTTGAAATTAGTAGCGTATTACAATACATAAAACAAGATATCATTAGTCACTTGTCCACCCAATTCGATATCCTACACATAAGGCAAAATCAAGTAGCCTTGGATCAATCTTTGACCATCTATTATTTTGATTGCAAGAAGAAGAAGATAGACTGTAGGTGTCATGAAGTTCAAGCTAAAGTAGTTAATATCTTAGTTGAAGAACCAAAAATAGTAGAGATGCATACTTTAGGAGGAGATAGGGACCAATTTTTCTATGTTACATAAATAAATCCATGGTTTAACAACCATCTTATCTAGGTATGGGACAAAATCCACCTTTTATAAATTTTACGTCCTTTAATTCATAATTTATAAATACTACTCCTAATTAGACTAGACTATGGATGAATGTTGTACCCCATAATTTCAATTGGTAGCTACCTTAGTCAAGCTACCCCACCACCTCCTAGTATATTCCACAAAATATATCCCCACCTTAGATACATGCTTGGTAACCACCCCAAGACGCACCCCTCATAAACCAATGGCAACAGCCTTGAAAACCTAATCAGCCCTAGAGAAACCATCAAGGAGGATTCCCTCCAAAAAACAATAACAACCTCTTGCTCTTATACCTAATACATAAGCTTCACCCAAGCCTCATCAACTCCCTTCCTAACCCATGTAGAATCCTATAAATAAGTTGATGAAACTAAGATTTAGTATTGAACCTATTCAGTACTCAACATACATGATGAACATAAATAAAACTCACCTACATTTAGAGAAAGTTCTACCACCCCCAACCCCACCTATAATAATTGACTTAGATTAGGAAACTCTAGAATATAATACTAACCCACCTTCACCACCACAAGAACTCTCTAAACTAGTAAATAAATCTATTGATGAAACAACCCCACCATTTAGAGAATGTCTTATCCTTTATCACCATGCAATTGATCTTGAATTTGATTTCATAGGATAGATCAAGAATCTTTATGTTAAAATTCCTCTCTTCTAGGCGATAAAGGATGTGCCCATATATTTTAAAGTTTTTATAAACTTATGTCTATGTAAATATATAAGGAAGAAAAAGGATCCCAATACAGTGCATGTGATTGGCCAACTGATAAACATTATACTAGGAAACACCCTATCAAAGAAATATTTGGATCCAAGATGCCTAGTAGTAACAGTTTAGATCTATGACCAAGAGTTGTCTAATACATTGATAGACTTAGGGGATGCAATAAATGTAATGACAACTAAAACCATGAACAAACTATAGTTGAATAATATTCATCCCACATCTACAATGTTGCAAATGGTTGACAGGTCTAGAGTCAGACTAGAAAGAGTCATTGAAAATCTTGTCATTACTATAGATTCTTGAGAATATCTTATAGATTTTGTTATATTGTAACCAAATCTTAATTTGAGTAGATACACTCTTATCTTATGATGACCTTGGCTTGCCATAACTGATGCCTTCATCAACTACAAATTAGGTAATATATTGATATATAATGGCAACTACACTAATAAGTTGGTCATCTATCTTAAAACACAACCAGCCTTGGCACCAGAGCATACATTATGGGTTAAAGAAGATGAGGCAGACTAGCTTCCCTTGATTCTTGTATTCACCATAGACCATGCATGTACCTTGGTTGATCAGGAAGAAGATACAATTCTCTCCAACATTCTCCAAAATATTTACCAAACTCATTTTACAGATCTCAACCACTTACAATGTATTAAGTGCCCATTTTTTAGCCTATAGAGAAAATATTCCACCAGCTACTACCTCATAGCTATAGTAAAACTAGATCAATTAGTAATATAGAAATGATGAAAGCACTATCATGACAAATTGAAATTTCTCATGGAAAAACATTGCTTATTAATAACAAGTTGGAGTCAAATGAGGAAAAGTGTTTAGTCAGTATGTTGCATGCAAACTAATGCACTTTTACATGAGATTATGAAGATATGTAAGGAATTCACCCAAAAACATGCACACATCATATATATATCAAATAAGAGTGCTAACCAATCAACTAGCTATAATGTAGGATGAATCTAGCTCTTATAGAAATAGTCAAAATAGAATTGCAAAAACTCCTAGCTGCTAGATTTATATAGTGAATGGGTTTCACCATTGGTAATTATACCAAATAAAAATGGAGAATGGCATATATGCATAGATTATAGGGAACTTAATATAGCAACTAGAAATGATCACTTTCCTACATGCTTTATTGATCAGGTGTTAGACACACTAGCATGAAAGAAATATTTTTCCTTTTTGGATAGCTTCAGTGGTTACAACCAAATTAGAATATCTCTTGAGGACTAGGAGAAGACCACCTTCACTTGTTCTTGGGGTACTTATGCTTATATTGTATTACCTTTTGAGTTTTGTAATGCTCCTACAACATTCCAGAGGGTTATCCTACGTATCTTTGTAGATATGGCTAATGAATGTGTATAAATCTATATGAATGAATTCACTATTTATGGAGAAACATTTGATGAGTACTTTAAAAACCTAGATAAAGTGATACAATGCTATTAGGAGCACAATTTGTCTTTAAGTATAAGAAATGCTACATTTTTATGACAAAAGGAATTATTTTAGGCCACCATGTATTTTTTGAAGGAATTAATGTTGATCCTACAAAAATTATAATCATAAAAACCTTACTTGTTCCTTAGAAATAGAAAGATGTCAAAAAAAATTTAGGACATGCTAGTTGTTATAGGAGATTAATCAATAATTTCAATAAAGTAATAGCACCATTATTCACTCTCCTGACTAAAGATGTTGAATTCATATGGAATCCTACCTGTAATACAGCCTTCAATTAATTGAAGGAATTATTGACCACCACCCCTATTCTATGTGGTCTTGATTAGAATCTTTCCTTCCATATTCACATAAACACTTCAAATATTGTCCTATGATATGTGATAGGTCAAAAATAGGAAGCACTCAATTATGCCATATATTTTGTAAGCAAGAACCTATACATAGCATAATTAAATTACAAGGTAACTAAAAAATAGTTCTTAACAATAATTTATGCTATCAACAAGTTTCATCACTACATAACAGGGTATCAATTCTTTGTTCATACAGACCATGCAGCCATTAGGTACTTTATGAATAAATTAGCTATCCTAACTAGAGTGATAAGATGGTTGATCTTATTAAAATAATTTGATATAACTATTGTAGATAAGCCCTATAAGGATAATGTCATGGCTGAATTCTTATCACAACTATAATCCCCTAAAACGAATACCATAGCGGATGACTCATTTCTAGATGAGCACATGTTCTCCCTCATCCTTACGATACATTGGTATGTTGATATTTATAACTACCTTGTAATAGGGTTAATTATATATCACTTCCTCCCTAAACAAAAAAGAGATTTGATTCAGAAAAATGGCAAGTATTTATGGTTGTCCAAATTTCTTTTCTATATTGGGCCTGACTCCATCATCAAAAGATGTCTCAGAGAAAATGAAGTTTTAGATATCCTCAAAGCCTGCCAGGATGAACCTTATGGAGGGAACTTTGTATCCAAATATGCAGTAATAAAAATTTTAAATATAATATATTATTGGCCCTCACTCTATAAATATGTAATAAGGTATACTGTTCATTGTGACAGATGTCAGCGTATGGGGAGATCCACACATTCAAATGAGATATCTTTGCAGCCTTAAATGGTGCTTGAAGCATTTAAAAAATGGGACCTAGACTTTATAGGACCTTTTAATCTCAAATTCAACAACAAATAGTACATCCTTGTATGTACTATGTCATTAAATGGGTGGAAGTAAAGGATCTTACACATGTCAGAGATGAGAAGGTGGTAGCTTTCCTCTATGAATAATATTCATAAGATATGGTATGCCATGAAAAATGGTCACTAATCAAGGACCCCAATTCACTAATAGTTTAATTATTTCCTTGGTTCAACAATATGAGATTAGGCATAAGAAATCAAATCCATATCATCCATAGTCCAATGAATAGATGGAAGTCACCAACAAGGAGTTAAAAAATATTTTGACCAAGACTATTAGTATGTCCCATAAATATTGGGAGGTTAGACTTTTTGAAGCTATTTGAGATTATAAAATCCTATAGAAGACCACTACAAGTTTCACTCCCTATGAGTTGGTCTATGATATTAAACCTATCTTGATAATTAAATTTCAGCACAAGACCTTACGAACAATATTAAAACTTGCGATGAATATATTTGAAGCACAGAAATAAAGGCTTATATAACTAAATGCCTTAGATGATTACAAATAGTAGGCATTATAGAACACAAAACTTGTACAATAGTAGTGGATTAGATGGCATGATAGGTACATTAAGACCATGTAATTTAATAAAAAAATATTGGGCACTTCTTTTTTATTCAAAATATAAGGATCACAAGGGAAAATCCAAACCAGATGACTTGGTCCATTTGAGATTGATCATATTTTTGACAATGGAGTATTAAAACTCTAAACCATTGATATAGTAATATTCTATCTATTAGTCAATGACTATGAACTAAAGTTATACAAAAAGTCACTTAGGAAGAGTTTACTAAGCACATACATAAACAATTATAAAATGAATACAATGATGTATTAGATCAGCATGATGTCTCATCATACAAAGGAAGAACTAGCCAACACAGAGATGAAGAAGGAGAGGAAGACATCCTATCCCTCTTCTGGCATGAAGGATGAGACCTTCACATGGTCCTTGACTAGTCACCCTCACAGTTGACTTGGCAAAGACATATAATAAGCATTCTATTGTAGGTAGTAGTTAAAATTTTAAAAAATAATAAAAACCCTTTTTGTGTGTTGTTGATAGTTTCTAGGTATAAAACTAGCTTGTTGACTACTTAGAACTGTAAAATAGGCCTAAATAGAAAACCAACTTGCTCACTATTTAGGGGTAAAAACCAAAATGAAAAATAAATAATAATTCTAAACCAAATTACTCATCTTCCTCTAGTTTCCATGGGTTATTTTGTAGCTACTATAAGCACCTCCTTCACCATTTTTACTGGCACCTTTGTCAATGAAGGTATTCCTTCAATTACTACAGGGTATTTTGTAGTTGCTACAGGCACCTTCCCCATAGTTTGGCACAACTTTGTAGTTTTTATGGGCTCCATCTATAGTTGTTGTAGGTACATCCTAACACCTATATACACCTCTCTAGTGCATATAAATTAGTTCTTCACAAACTCTAAGTTATGGCTTTAGCTATGGGCTTTTAAGCAATCCATGGAAGACACCAGATAAGATAGAGGAGGATTGAAGGAAGATTATAGAAGAAAAGTCAAAACATTGCTAAGGAATACCCTTGAATAACAAGGTAAGAACCACAATAAAGGAATACACTTCCAATCTCTATTTGGAGTGTTGTAGACTAGAATTCATGGCTACAAGGACACACATGAACCACTTTCAGCTTCTAGTCATTTCATGGATATTATTTCACTTTGTCAAATAGTGAGATCTAGAATTTTTTGGAGCACAAGTCCCATGTTTGAAAACCTTTCTGGTTACTAAAAGAAATTTTCACAAGGCATAGAATCCATAGAGAGTAAGATAACATAGAGACAAATCATATATAGGTTCATGCAAATAAAAATCATAAATCAATAAAAACCTAATCTACCCTCTTCTATGTTCATATAGCACCTAATTTGGATAACACAAAAATCCATAGTGATCACCTTGTGGTAGGAGGACAATAATCTATCATCCCACTACAAGACCCCTACTCCAATTCTATGTAAGTTGTCATGATTACATGTAGGTTGTTGATGGCATCATGGAAGGATAAAATATTTTGATATCATGATTACTCAAGGGACCCACTTTAGTCAAGTTATAACTACTAGGATAATCATTGCATTTCATCAAACACTCACATTCAACTTTCCTCTGCATAACCCTAGGCAAACCATTAAAAGGGTACGACATATTGTGGTCATAGTAAATCATTTTTTATTATTAATATAACATGTATTATATTAAAAAGTATATTTAATCATTAACAAGACATTCATTAAGTTTTGTCTCCACTCACACTCATACCCTCATCATGACCCCATCCTCTCTCTTTTCATCCTACTCATTCCACGTCACTTGGGGATATGTGACACCTCATATAGAAGGGGGAGAATGCTATGGGCAATCAATTCCATATAATTTGGGATAATTCATACATGTATATTAAATTCCCATGATGACACCATAAAATAAATAGAGAAAACAATCACTTTTATTATTTTCACTTATGAGTACAACCCATTCAAACAAAGTCAAAACATGACATTACCTATAACCTATAACCATAAATCACCATTATTGAAAAACATTGATTTGTTATAGGTAGAACTCTAGAAACTAAACTAAGTGTTTTTATAATTATTGGTTGAAAAGGTCATCAAAAATCTAAACCTAGCTAGAATGGGAGGGTTAGTTGTGAGATGGGAACCCATAAATCATAGGTAACTTCAAGGAGACCAAGCCAATTAGGCTATTTTCAGTAGAGTTGTATGGACCACTTATTTTGAGAAATTATATAATTTATCATAACCACTGACTATGGAATTTATAGGTTCCTTTATAGGAGATCAAGCTACTATATATAGAATTATATTTCTAGTCACTGAAGAATTAGTAAGTTAAGTAACTGGGCTACCAATTATAGGAGAAAACTAGGAAGACAAACCCAATGGTCAAGAAGTGAGATAGTAGTTCTAATAGGGAGATGAAAGGCTAGTGATAAATAAAGGTGGTGTGGAGAGACTCAACCTACCCCCATCCTGGAGGAAAGTATCCTCATACATCATTAGATATATGACCTATGAAGGAAGGTACTCTGATGTATACTCTCTAGTTTAAATTTTTAAATCAATTAAGACATGATAGGAACATTAATGTTCTAAACCACCTATGGAAAATTCTAAAAAAGATGTCCAAAGAATACCAAAAGGGGGTTGAGAAATCCCCATCTCATCATTACCTGATATGGTTGATAGCTAAACATGAAATAAACACTATTAGACCTAACCTCAACTGGGAACAATTTCTAACCCTAGAGATTGGTGAACTTTAAAAAGAATAGGGAAATAATTAGGAGGAATGTCTTGAAAAATAAACTTGATAGATTTCAAAAGAAGGTACTATAGGCACTAGTGCTACTAGACAGCTCATAGTTACTTAAGGTTCATCTAAAACTACTACAAGCAAAAGAAAGAGAAGGCAACTAGTCCTACCTCCTTCTAACATAGAGGAGGAAAATAAACCCACACAAATTGGTCAAAATATTCCTTCTCCCATTATTCCAATTGTCTCCTCACCAAGGATTGATTCTTCCATTTTGGCTCTTTTCAGGGAAGAGGAAGTTCTTTCATCAACTCCCACATAGGAAGAATAGGTTCTAACAGCCACCCCTCTTATAAAGAAGAAAACTAAAGAAAATAAACCCTCTATATTTAGAAGAAAGATACCTCATCCAAGGAGGTCTTAGAGAATTAATAAATAGAAGACAACTCTAGCCTCCTCACCCATAGACATTAGTGAGGATGAAAAGGAAAAGAATGAGCCCAAGATTTGAAAGAATTATAATGGGTTTGAGATTCTAGAATAGTCTACTGAAGAGGAATCTACTGAGTAATAAGTATAGTCACCTAAGCCACCCAAATTCAATAAGGAATACATTGATCTCCTCAGACAAATTAAGTACATAGAAGAAGAGCTGAGAATAATAGATCAACTTATAAAAGAAGAAGAACTGATTGATGAAAAGACTGTGCAAGAAGTAAAACAAGAAGTAGTTCCTCATGACCAAGAGTTCTAAGAATTAGAACAAACCATGGAATAAATATATAGGATAAATAACAAGATAACAGAGTTGAAAGGCAAGAGAGGCCTGGAAACACTTCTAGGGGTAGCAGAATTTATAGAACCATCTATGTAAAAAGAAAGGTTATTGGAGGAACCTATAGAAACTTACTCTTATGTACCTACAGTAACTTCATCTACCTTCCCACATATAGCATTAGTTTACCCTAAAAATCACCTATATAATATAATACTCTCACTTTGGTACCTTTCTAAAATATATTTTCTCCTCTATTGACCACTGCAAAAATACCTGCAGTAAAGGAAGTAATTGATGTGGATCTTTCAGCTCCTACGCTAGTATAAATTGATGACCTCTTGAATTTTCTTGAATGAAAATTTAGTGATGATTAAATTTACCACAAGAAGTTACAAATATTTAAGGTATATGTTGAAACAAGAGAGCAACAAGATGACTTAAAATAAATCTTGGAAAAGGCTAAAATTAGGATCAATTATTTGAAAGAAAATATTACTAAAATGAATGAAACCACTGAATTTTTAATGGAGTGCAAATCACCTTCTAGGATGTATTTTATCTACTTAAAATAAATATGGCTTAAATTTAAATATGATAGGATCTATAATGATCATTCATACATGGTTTGTGATCCTAAACCTTTCTTTGAAGTCTATAGACTTGTTGACCATGATCTCTAAGCACAGTTGAGTGAGTTTTACATACACCAGTATGTTTTAACTCATGATACAAATTAAAATCCAAATATATACTTGGGGGATGTCCAACTAAATGCATTTACTTCATATGTCCTTCATGAACTAGGAAGAAAGAAATAGGTAGAGTATCAAGGAAAAGAAAAAGAATCTACCCTAATGATTAGGGATGAATCAACTAATCCAAAAGTTATAATATATGAATGGATATCCTTCATGAACTCAAATATTCCACAAGCATGGGTCACAAGGAAACAAGTAGAGGTTCAAAATCACTACTTGAGTCTTACAAAGGGAGATGGAAAGAGATTTTTTGTTTTTGTTCTCATAGATGGGTAGAACTCTCTAATGCTTTGAAAAGAAAGGAACTTTATTCCCCTAAAAAACTTAGAGAGGACATAAACAAGTTATACATGTATGTTGAGCTTGTCAGGAGGAGAAGGATAAAATGGTTAGGGTTGATGTTTCAACCACCTATGTTTTGGTTCCCAATTTTCCAACTGGGAAGGAAAGGTCCCAACTAACAGAGAGCCAGAGAATAAAATATGGAAGAAAATTGATGATGTTAAAGGTTTATATATCTTTGAAGGGATGGGTTGCATTGAGCCCCTATATTTCAGAAAATTATATGGCTTTAAAATGCATCCAAGGCTTGCTCAAGGTCAAGCGATAGGTTATGTGGGGGGTGTGATGAGGCAACGAATTACTTTATTTTATAGCCTCATCCATACCTAGTATATATCTTTTTCTATGTAAATACCCATAACCATGCATGACTCATGAAAATAAATGAATGAATTTATGATTTTATGTGTGCATTGATATATACATATTATGTCATAAATTAATGATGCTTTTTCTTTGATTAGATTATACTTGTGTAACCCTATTTAAAAAAAATTTGAAGGGTAACATAAGAATAAAAGAATCTTGTTTTAGCACAACACTTATAGAGAAGCCCACAGTAAAAGGGGATTCTACTTGCAGGTTGCTTGTAGTAACTATTGGCTCCTACTTACAAGTTGCATGTAGCAACTATTGGCTTCCACCTTTAGGGTACCCATAGCAACTATTGGTTTCCACTTATATATTTCCCATAGTAACTATTGGTTTCTACCTATAGGTTGTCTGTAGCAACTACAGGCTTTCACCTATAATAGTCCACAACCACTACATAGAATAGAACTATTATTGTGATAAGATGTGATTAGCTCTTATGGACACATCTAGCTATCTTAGGAACCAAGTGGATGATTGAAGAGGATCCTTCATAGCTATTTTCCAAGCTCCTCACATGTAAATAATCTTAGATGTGCTACCAAAGATGTGTAAGATAAGGACAATGGAAAGGAGACAAACAGAAGTAAAATAGCAAAATAGTATATATTGTCCTTAGCCCAGTCAGGCCTAAAATAAGTAACTTTAGTTACTAACAACTTGAAGGTTGATTGGGATAGTTTCCAAAGTATTTGTACCTTTCCTAGTTTAGTGTTATTGATTGGAGATAATAAATTTTTGTATGTATTTAATGGTAGAACCTAGATTAGACTAGTACTAGATAATAACAGAGTAGTAAATTTATAGAAGTCTTTGGATTTTGAATATTTTAATCTTTTGTAGCAATATTTAATTGATATTGATCTAAGTAATGAGAAGGTTGATTCTATAATAATACTTTGTAAGTCTCTCAAAGAAGGATTAGAACTTAGTTTTAAATGAGGAAGGCCCCCCTCGAAAGGAGTTGCAGTGAAGATCTTGACCCTCTTTAGTTTAAGTGTCTTGTGTAAGTTAATTTTATTATAAGTTTGATTATATAAAGTGTGATGCATGTGTGATTCATTAGTGTGAAGTATTTTTTTATTTATATTATAATAATTTCATAGTATAACTATTTGGTGAATTCAGTATAAGTTCATTGTACTACAACTAGTAAGTAAGATAATCTATGGATCAATATTGCATATATAGTGTTGACATCCTTGAAAATATTAAATACCTTGGGTTGACAATTAATGTTAATCAAACTCAAAAATATGGTATTAACTAGGTAATAAGTCTATATAATAGGTGCTTCAGACTAGATTTAGGGTGAAATTAGAGGACATTCCCATGCACACGAGGGATCTTACGGTTGCTTCATACGACTTACAATTTTTGTTTTATGCATGCCTAAAGTTAGGCTAAAAATAAACCTCTTTATTGTATTAGGAAGGGTGTTGTAGAGCCCAGAATAGGTGGTAGGTTTGTCATCTAGACTAGATGGGAGGTCAAGAACCTAGTCTTAGATGTTATTTGTCATTTTAGACATGTTGGTAATGTCAGTTTTTAGCCAACAAGTATAAAAAATTGAATTCTCAGACCATAGATTCAAATTTGATAATATTTGTTAGTTTTTTCATGCTCTAAAACATTAGTGAAAATTCACTTGTTGGTGGAAGTGGGTGTCAAGGTTACTAGAACATGTATAATTTGCCTATATAGATGTGCTCAAAGTGGTAGATTTGCACCTGTCAGTTCTAGAGGCAAAGTTGCTAGTTGGAGGTAGAGGATATTATGACAAAACTTTTGGTGAGGAGAAAAAATATGGATCAATTATGCCAATCCACCGAACTTATACCCAAAAACCCTCTTTTCACACAACATATAAATTTAACATAATACAATGACAATTATGATAACTAAATGTGTGACTTACCTACTTTAAGTTTTGAAGGTGGTTTGGAGGTTGGGACAAGTTTATGGGAGGATATATGGCCAAATTTAAATATTATATGTGTGAGAGTGGGGTCAAGAATGAGCAATAAGGTCACAGGGGAAAAAAAACTTTATGAACATGAATTAGGCCTAGTAGGCCTTATAATCCTACTTGGGCAAAAGTGGAAAATAGGTACAAGGAAGACTTGGGGCCTTAAATGAAAAGGTCAAATTGGTTCTTTTTATATTTCATGATTATTTTTTCAATAAAATAAGATCAGTGGGAAGGTCAAATTGTTCCTTTGAAGAGTATGTACAAAGCATGGAAAACCCTAGATTAGCGAGCTTCAAGCATTTTCGAGAGATTTAACCATGGGAATTTAATGAAAATTTTTAATATTGGTCCCCTATACATATACAAGGTGAATAAAAAGGTTTTAACTTGATATTGTATGGATGTGTATGGATTCTAGGACTGAGGGTTTGGAATAGGGCTAATTAGTCCTAAATGAAGGTAGGCCAATGAAGGAAGTGATAGTTAGAGGTGGAGTTGGGCTATGAAATTTGATATAGAAATGAAAACCAAAATAGTGTCCCTATAAATTACCTTATAATCTCTTGATAAATCATAACATTTTTGTACAAGGCAAAATATAGTAAAAATAGGCTACAAGCCTTGAGAGAGTATTGTGTCCATAAGGTGTGGAATGAGAGCATCTTATTGTCTAAGTATTTGAAGGGGGTTATACCAGGTATGTTATGATAATCTAAGAAAATATATGACAATATTTTGAAATCTTGAAACATAGACCAATATTTGGTACTTGATACCTACAGAAGGTGCTTAGGATGAAACTAGAAAGAAATTGAAAGGAAAATTGTGAATGAGACATGAATGGAATGAGGTAAAAATATGTGTGGATAGAGATCAATTCCATCAAGGAGGTGCTACTAAGAGTAATAGGAATAATTACTAGGTGTAAGAAGATAAATTAAGTCTAAAGAGTCAAAAGAAGAGCTAGTTTATGAAAGAAGCTTCAAATCAAACCATAGCAAGTGAATGTTTTATTTGCAACATTATCCTAACAAACCATATCATAGCATAGTAAAACATAACAAGTGAATGTCAGTTGGGTCATAATTTATTATAAAGGTATGATTTAGAACATTATCCTAACAAGTTATTCTCAATCTCATAACATTTTTAATCCTTAAGAATACTTCAAAACCAATTATTTATAATACTCTGAACACAAGTGATTAAAACAAGATTTACTTCATTGGTTTTCTTAAATATTCATGTACAAAATATGAATGCCATGTATGAATGCAACATATAGGCATACAATGTCAATAATACATGCATTTCGATATATAGGCATACAAAAAATTACATCATGTCTAACAACATAGTATATAATGTTGGGTGAATACATCATATATGCATGTACAATGATAAAAATATGTATAGTGTCATGTAAGCATACAAAAAATTACATCATCTACAACATCCTAATCATAAAATAGTCTCCCTCTCTTTACCTTCTTTTAAGAAGACCCTCGTTAATATTCCATACTTATAGATGGAGATAACCCAAATGCCTTAGATTGCTCCAAGATTCGACTATAGGTACTATGATGATAGCTCACTTGTAGCCAAACTTATTCAAATAAAAAAATTATTATAAATTAAAAATTATACATGAAACCAAATTAATAAACTCATGTTTTAAACTATAATAAAAAAATCATTTAAACATGTACTTAACAAAATCTCATGGTCCTCCTCGATTTGTCATTGATGCTCGACTAGGTCAATGTCAGGTTTAGCTGCATGAACAGGCATGTCAAATGATGAAAAAACATGAGGATTTGGTGTAGTATTCATCTAAATCAGACTATCAAATGTCATATGATATCCTTGCATATAAAATGCATTCATGCATATATTTACCAAAGTATATAGTAAAATTATTAAAACAAGAGTACTAAATTACAATTCAAAACTATAAGTGAATATACATACCTCTATGAGTAACTATGAAAATGACATTATAGAAGAAATCCCTAAGTTTTTATCAACTAATAATGATGGAGTGTCCACCTTATTCATCAATTGAACAAACAACCTAATAATTAATAACTTGGGAAATTCATTGATTAAACAAGTCAATAACAAACTTAGTCTTGCATACAATCCAAGATTCAACTATAGTCCAAGCATTTTATTCTTTTGATATAACATTCTATGGAAGGTTAACTAATTAATATGCATAAGAGTGTTGAGACTAATATTTTTAGGAATCTAATTGGTTAAGAAGTGGTGAAATCTTATTTGTCCATAGTCCTTAGTCTTGGAAAATATATAGTTTGTAAACTAAGAAATTATGTGCCTTGTGTTTAGTCTTTTAATTTGGTATGGATTATAAAGAGTTTAATTAAAGATGTTGAATGATCATATAAATATGGAGATCATATTAATATAGGTTTATAGTGCTTTGACATTAAAAGAGTAAATAGTCCCTGAGTACCATGTTTGCTAAAGGGCAACATACAGTCAAACGATTGAGTTATATTATGTTGAAACTAGTTTGGGATTATATTGATAGTTTAAGGAGTATAATATAGTCAATGGAAGTGTATAGAATCCCATATTAGGTTTTGAAGATATTTGGATTTTAAGGAAAGGCAAACTAACCTCGTACCCTATTTCCCTGTGTGCATAGGTAGGGTTATAAACTAAGAGTTTTGAGTTTGCAATTAATAGTGGGATTTTAGAAATTGTTGTCTAAGTGAGAAAGTTGTATAGGTTCAGTACAGACCCAATGAAAAAGTTTTGGAGTTTTGAAACCCACTAATACAAAATTTATCCCCTTTAGTGTGTTCTCAGCCCTGATAATGGCCTTAAAACACTGATTCTAGGGTTTAGTGTATAAAATGAGATTTGAAAATTGAAAAATTATAAAAAAAATTAATCTTACATTATTTAATGTCTTCTCACTAATGGATGTGGTTTCATGTTTTTCAGGTATGGAAAAGTATGTAAATGAGGTTGTGATCTAGTGTTAAGCATAGAAAAGGGTTAAGGGAGAAGGGGTGATATAGAAATAAGAGAATTTGTCCAAAGGGGGTCAAAAAATTATTGATTCAATTGAAAGAACCAAATTGGTATCTGTAAAGGTGAATAAATTATAGATAAATTTTGTACATGTTTCATAGTAAGGAGTTTTGCACAAATGGAGGGTTAATTGGTGAGAGGCCTAGAGAAGGAAGTATAATTTTCCTAAATATTTGTGTTAGAGGGTTAATGTGGGAGTTGTATGGAAAAAATGGGTCCTTAAATATGTAATTAGTTTTTGGTGAAGATTTGTTAGATGCTCCCAACAAGGAGCTTTACCCAAAAATAGGGCTAGTAGAAGGTAAAGCTAGAATGATGTATGTGAGGGGTAAGTAGATAGACAGTTCAAGTTAGTGGCATAGAATGGTAAGAAGATAAAAGGATTTATTTGACTACCATTATCATTGTTATTTGATTACCCAAAGGACTAACGGAATGAGTTATGAATAGATGAAGGAGAACCTTGAAAGGAAGGATATAGGTAGAATTTGGTATAGAATTTGACATAACTCTGCATTAATCGATATAGATAGAACCTCTCCCCCAAATAGATATAATAGGTCTTTGGGCCCCCTAAGTAGGTGGTGGTAACAAACTACTCAACCCCATCTATATATATGGGGTTGAGGTCCCCTATTTATATATGGTTGCAAGGCCTATGTCATATACATATAGGCTATATTTTATAGTTGACGCTCTCCCAAGAAACCAATGGGATCTAATAGACACTCTCTCAATAAAATAATGGAATTGACTAGGTACAATGGGATCAAGAGGATATGCCATCTAAATTTATAACTCCATAGATAGAGATGAAATTATTATGCTCTGATGGAATCAAGATGGGAATTGAATTGCTAGCTATAACTATTTTGGATATCGATCACAGATATTGAACCACTATATGTGATTAGGATAATAAAGAATCAAGTGCCTAGTTATGAGGCCATTATTTAAAATAAAGGAGTGGTGTGCATATTAATGAAGACATGCTATGCTCAATTAACAAATTGATAGAAATATATTTTACCAAACAACTTTAATCAATTGAATTTTATAGATACATACATGTATGTATGTATGTATGTATGTATGTATGTATGTATGTATGTATTTATGTATAAAATTCAATTGATAAAGTATACATACATACATACATACATATATATAGGGTTATTTTAAAAATTATAAAGGGAGCTCATGGTTATTATAAGGGGATAGTCAAACACCATCCACTATCTCTCCCAAAAATTAGCCTTAATCAAATAATGTTGGGATCAATGGATTAGAAAACATTTGGTTATTATGGGAAATGAGGTATTGGTGGTTGAGTCAATAAATAAGGTACAAATTTGATATTTTGTTATATTTTTATTCTTCACCTTAGATTTTAACAATCTATCAACATAGTCAGCCCTAAAACTATCCTTATATGACCTCCATCCATCAATTTGACTCATTATTGAGTCAACTTGACCTAATACTAAATTTAGGTTATTGGTCAAATAGCTGCGGTGGGTGTTTGTTGAAGTGGGCTCCCTCATTTTATTAATTATTTTCTCAATTTCAATTTTGTTCTCCACTACGTGAGCAACTAATTCCTCTTGGCTACTTAGGGGATTTAGGAGAACTATAGGAGGGTTAGGCAAAGGGTTAGGTGGAGGGTTAGGAGGGTTAGAAGGTTTGGGTATAAGGTTAGGTAGAGGATTAGGTGGAGGGTTAGGTGGAGCATGCTGACCTATTATAGAAAAATAAAAAAATAAATTTATAATTCATATTCAAAAAAAAACAAAAAAATTGATTTAATATACAATAAGCATACCTCTTCTTCATGGTGGCATCATCGATTTGGTGAATGGAGGGAAAAATATGAATCTTGTAGGCTAAAATATGATCTTGCAGCCAAAATTTGAATATGAATCAGTAAAATGTGAAAGGATAAAATGTAGAGAATGGGAATTGGCAAAATGATAATGTGTGGAGCCTTTCTCTCAGCCTTGAATTTCACCATAGTCAAAGTAGTTTGGAATTTGATTAAGGATAAAATTGCAATAGAGTTTACTCAAAAAGTATAAATTGACCTCATGTTTATTACAAGGGGGATAGTCAAACACCATCCACCATCACTCTTAAAAATTGGCCTTAATTAAATTGTGTTGGCATTGGTGGATTGGGAAACATTTGGTTATTATGGGAAATTGGGTATTGGTGGTCTAGTCGATAAATAAGGCACAAATTTGATATTTTGTTATATATTTATTCTTCACCTCAAATTTTTATAATTTATTATCATAGTAAGCCCTAAAACTATCCCTATATGACCTCCATCTATCAATTTGACTCGTTATCAAGTCAGCTTGACCTAATACTAACTCTAGGTTATTGGCCAAATAGGTTTGGTAGGTGTTTATGTAAGTGGGCTCCCTCATTCTCCTAATTATTTTCTTAATTTAATTTTTTTCTCTACTATGTGAGTAACTAATTCCTCTTGGCTACATGGGGGATCTAGGAGCGCTACAAGAGGGTTAGGTAGAGGGTTAGGTGGAGGGTTAGGAGGGTTAGGCAGAAGGTTAGGTAGAGGATTAGGTGAAGGATTAGGCAGAGCATGCCAACCTATTGCAGAAAATTAAAAAAACAAATTTGCAATTCACATTAAAAAAATAAAAATTTTGATATAATCTATAAAAAAAAACATACCTCTTCTTCACAGTGGTGTTATCGATCTAGTGAATGGAGGGAAAAACATGAATCTTGTAGGACAAAACATGATCTTCCATCCAAAATGCAATCTTGCAGCCAAAATGTGAATGGGAATCAATAAAATGTGAATGGATAAAATGTAGAAGATGAGGGTTTTTTTTTTGTTTTATAGTTTCAATAATGTGTGTGTGTTATTAAAATATATAAGAATGTGTACACCTTCCCATAACATATACACATTCCTATATGTTTCAATAATGCGTACACATTATGGCTCAATAATACTGAGCCATAACATGTATGTGTTATATCAATAACGTGTACACATTATGTTATAATGTGTACACATTATGGGTTATGTCCATAGAATTATCCCCTAACTCTATGCACATACCCCCATATAGACCTCCAATTTTATGAAGATACATGGATTTGAATTGCTAGAAACCAATTTAAATAATTTTTACACATAAAGCACCTATATTAACCATGTTATTTAAGAAATGATATAATGAGGCTTTTTTTACTTGTACTAAATTATGCAGGGGAGGGAGGAGGGTATAGGAGTGAGCTTAGGCACGCTTATCATATTTGACCATGCTAAGACATAGGTTCTATGTTTGTTTCCTAGGAGTAGTGCCTTCAAAAAATGTGAACCCTTTTAATATACATATCCATATTTTATTAACTTTTTAAGATTATTATTAGATAATTATATGTATATATAATTTTATTTTCCTAATTTCAAAAGACAAAAAGAATATTTTAGGGTATTTTATTATGGCACTTCCTTTAATATTTCATTACTATACAATTTTTATTAAAGAATTTATTTTAAGAGTGAGAAAAAATTTAAATGAATTTGGTCCTGAGGAGGATGGTGTCATAGTTTGGCTAACCATCCCTCCATACAAAATGTGTGTTTATAATTTTTTTTTTTAATTTCAAAATATTTTTAAAAAATAGTATTTCATTGTGGTGCTTCATTTAATATTTCATTACCACACAATTTTTATTCAATAATTTTAATTTGTGAGTGACAATAAATTTAAATGAATTTAGTCATGAGGAAGATTGTGTCATAATTTGGCCAACTATCCCTCCATAAAAAGAGTATGAGTGTGTATCTCAGGGTTCATTTTAAGTGGCCTTACTGGAAAACTTATTAGAAATATTTGGCGAATCTAGATAAATTTTATTCTCTAGTATGGTGAATCCTCTGTGGGTGATGGTGAATTTTCAGTCGATGTTTTTCCCCATAAATATTATAATAGAATGGATGAAGTGAATGTTTAAAGTAAATAACTGATCCAAACACCTGTGATGAACACCTAATATGAATGATCAAACTAAATGGCTTAACTGAATGGTTTAACTGAATAGCCAAACCAAATGATAGAACCAAATGAATCAGATGAATGACTGAACCAAATGGTGGAATTGAATGACATAACTGAATAACAGAGCTGAACAATGGAACTAAACGGTCAAGCCAAATTATGGAGTCAAACAATACAATCAAACAATAAAACTAAATTGTTAAGTTGAACCATTGAACTAGATGGCTGAACCAAATACTGGAACTGAATGACAAAATTAAATGATAGAGCTGAACGACAGAGTTGAATGATAGAGCTAAATGACATAGTTGAATGGTATAACTAAATGATAGACCTGAATGACTAGACCAAATGATAGGACTGAATGGTGGATTTGATTGTCTGAGATGGATGGTTGAGACAAATATCCAAACTAGATGATAAAACTAAAAAGCTGTAACATGTGCATTTGGTCTACTATCTAGTTGCCTAGTCACATCCCTTGATCTATAAATACTTGCCTCTCCCCTCATTTTCAATATTTTGTAGAACTGATTTGTCATCCCCCTTGATAACCATCGAGACAAAATTCATTTTCAAGAACCTACTATTCCTAGACATTTTGAGGCTAGTGTAGTAACCAAATGTGTACAATGACTAGATTTAGGAATGCAGTTTTACTACATTGCTTTACATGTCACAATATGGCATAGACACTATGCTTTTAAAAATGCTCATGTATTCATATGACCCTAATGAGAAGATATCCACCCTCAAATTGGATTGTATAATGATTTCATTTCATACTTCCCCATAAGCTATTCACAATCTAAGAGGTTTTCCATTTCATAATGTAGCCCCTGTGAGTTTTAAATCAATACTAACAGATGAAGATAGGATTATTTTGGCAAAAAAATTCAATTTGCACATCAGCCAAATTGATATGTACTTATAAATTTGTTTGTATATTCAAAATTTAACTTTTGTAAACTAAAATCCTCTTTTTCTCTTTCATTTTAGATAGTCGAAAGAGGGGCCTCCATGTTGATGATGTTAGTCACCATTTTTTAAATCAATGGTTCAATTTTTCCAACCCATAATAGTATTGTAGGGAAGAACATAAAATATTCTCTATTATGCATTGTTTTACATTATTCTTACTATTTTCAAACATATATTTGACTAGTTCTCTTTTATTTCATCTAGAATAAGACTTGAATTAAATTTTGTTTCTACCAATTCCAGTTCCACTATAAGTTGTTCCAATTTTATTCTTGAATTTTATTGCGAGGCCTTCTTTGACATCCAAAAAGCATAGCTTCTAACTGTGTTTGATCAAAAAATGATGACAAACTCATTGTATATGGATGAGTAGGAGGTTAGTTTAGTTATTCACTTGTTGATCTAGGGTTTAATATTTGTTTTTTTTGTTAAACAGTTAGTAACTTAAATATTAATAAATGTTTAAACATTATTTGTTATAACTTACATGAAATAATGCATGCCTCATGAAAATAGTCTATCTCAAAAACATAGTGTGAAACTGCAATTGAAGCATATAAAAATTCAAAGTTTGTAGAATCATCCATGTAATCCTATCAACTTGTAAAATGCCCACAAGTTTCTTCAGTGTCATCTTTGCATGCAAGTTTGGTATTTGAAAATTTTAAATGAGATTTTAATTTTCAAGACTCAAGTGCATTATTTTAATTATTTGTTTTATTCTTGTAGTTGACTCAACAAGAATTCAAATGGTAGAACAACTAGTTTCAGTACCACTAGTACCACTACAACAAATAGTAACACCTACTGAGCCTTTTCGACCCTCTGTGGAAGTCATTTTACATTGCATTTTTTTTTTTTTTTTTTGTTTTTGACTATAGTTTTTTATATTGAAATTTTGTGTAATGTACCAGCTCAAAACACCTCTGTCACTCGCACTACCTCATGTACATTAGAGGATATACTATCTCCAAATACATGTACTAAACTTTTAATTTTAATTTTGCATATAACTTTGTTTTTCCAATTTATTTATTTTCTAAAATAATTTACATTTTACATGCCATCCTCTATTTGTGAGGAACCTTATGTTACCACCTCTACCCCTAAATGCATTTTATAGAAGGTGGAAGGATCTTCCATTACAACCCTAGTCTTGTAATTGTAGTATACTACTAGGATAAAGTTTTTTCCAGTCTTGTAATTGCCCCATTCTCTGTTGATTTTCTTAGAAGATGATATTGTTCAAACATTGCAATTCCAAAATGGGTTGATTGGGATGTCAGTAAATCCTTTGCAAAAACACTTATAATTTTTACTCCATTCACCTCTATAGATTTATAGAAATGCATTACAAGATAGCGCATGTATTTATGAAATAAATTTCTAACCATCTTTGTCTATTATTACTGCTCCAAAAAATGAGATTCAAAACTGCCATGGCCTCCAACAAATCATCCCTTTGAAAATGATCTATGATATCTACATAAAAGTTTTGAGAAACTCTACTCAATTTCATTTATGTTACAGATAGAACAGTGTCATACAGAATATGTGTTACGGGCATTTCTTTAGATTGAGCTCCCACAATATTAGGTCTTTTATAGAAAGTGTGCATTAGAGTCTCCTTTCCATTGACAATGACAGAAAATATGATTATTGATATTCAACTTCAAATAACTATCAAGGTTATTTAAATCAGTTAAAATTTACCAAATACTAAAAATAAGGCCTTGAAACATTTCATTCAAAGTGTATAATATGTCTAGAGATTGGCACACTCATTTTCTCAGCCACATAAAATCCAAAATATAAATGGACCTCTCCTAAGCATGTTTCATTAAACAATTCATTTCCTTTAGCATTAGAATAATTATACATAAAGTTAGAAGTGTTTTTAATTTTGTTAAATGGTAAAACAAATCTTTTGCCTTATAAATTTCTTTATGATATTTATACATAAAACCTACTAATGATGGATATTCTTTAAAAATTTGGCATGCAGTTTCATACATAGAAATCTACCCTGTATCAACATCTTTCAACATTTTC